>JASDQU010277943.1:0-14854 GCA_032191745.1 Picea mariana | reverse complement strand
GTCTCCTGAATAAACTAGAATTGAACAAGGTCTACCATTCTCTCTATAACTTCTTTTTGGGGAGGATTCAAGGAGTGAAACTTGGAGAAGTTTCAGAGAATAAATTGAGTAATATTATCTACAGGATCAAAGTATTCCAAGAATTTAAGAATTGCAGAAATTGAAGAAGTCTCAGGAAGCATTATCAGGTTCTATGTGATGGTTGGTTGATGGTGATTATTTAATGTAAAGTTTTATTATCTCTCATATATTATTGGGTGGAAGGAAGGGGAAAGGATGGAGAGCTCAAATATCTATTGATATTGGAGGATTTTATATTCTTCTTGGATTTTTATCCCTCCCTTTACATTTGGAAGCTGTAGCTACCTTTGGAAGTCATTACTTGAACAATAGCTATTGATTATTTCTCATATATTGTGCATGGTGTATTGTGGTGTATTGGTGTAACTCTTATACTATTGTTCATTTCTCATTGGATATAATTGAATGGTTTAAGTATAATTTGAAAAAGGTTTTAAATTGTACTTNTTGTGAAATGACTTGAGAGGTGTAGAATAAGTGGGAGTTGTTTTCAATGCAAGTGAAATACCACTAATTTTAACATTATTTTACTTATTTCATGGGGCATAGACGATGTCGCATTGCACATATGTTAAAAGATAATGCACATTTCCTCAAAGTGTTGTCATGGATGCCAATGGTCGAAATCTCATTATTTACACACTTGATGGAAATGAGTTTAGGAAACCAGAGAGGATCATTTTTTTAAGGATGAAGAAAGTTCCTACAATCCCTATGTTTTTAGCCAACATCCCCCTATAAGTATCTATGTTATGGTTCCTCCTTGTAAATCAGTGACTTGAGTCCTCATAGATTTATAGAGTGGGTGGCTTTTGATGCCAAATTATTTGGCCCTTGATAGAATTTAATTTTCCATTATGTGAGTGGTGTGCATGCTTAATTTATAGACACACTAGAGCCATGGATTCCCAATGATTATCAAGGATTGCAAGATATAACCATGCAAGAAAAATTCCATGGGTATTACCATAATCAATTCATCTTTGTAAACCAATTTTTGGTCAAATTCACATTCATGGTCAATTGTACATTTTTATTTGAGCATGTACCATGTCCAACAATATCTTCTTACAAAACACTTTGTGCAATGACTCGACCAACATTACTTATTCTATATAATTATTAATATACCTGAAAAAATTTAGAGTTAATATACTTCAAGATATGACATGAGAAGATTGGGGCATTTAATATCCAAACTATTAAGTTCCATGTGGAAGAAACAAACTTAGATTGGTAAAGTATACAAACTCACCTCTATTTTTCATCACCCAACAATCATTTACTTTATGGTAAGCAAACAATAAAACTAGGAAATCTCCATAAGTTCTTAGTAGTACATGTTGTTTTCCAACAAGCCAAAGAAGACAACATAGGGAATATCCTTCCTTCATATATTTTGGATAAAATATCTTCCTATTTAGATGTTTTTGAAGAACCTACAAGTCTAATTGTTCCACACACAATACATTAATAACATAAGATCTATCTAATTCCAAGATCTTCACTTCCCAATTGTTTTGCATATTTCATAACAATTTATAGATCAAGAATAAATCAATAAATCTTCTTTAGGATGGTAAGACTAGTCCCAAAAATTCTCCTTGTGGTACTTCAGTTATCATTGTACCCAAAAAGGAACAATAATAATGGAGATTATGCACATATTAAAAAAGCATTAAACAAGATCGATGTGAAAGATTGGTATCCTCTACCCAAGATTAATGATCTCATAAAGATAAAAGATTTAAAAAATAATATATCTCTGGTGAAATCAGGTTGATATTAAAAGTTGGTCACCTAGTTCTAATCAATTATGTTATAGAAGCTATCATGGTATATTGGCATCTTCTAGAACATATACCCAAGGGTTTGATAAACAACATTAGGAAAAATTGTTACAACTACCTTTGGAAGGGTAGTGGTGAATATTCAACCTCACATCTAGTTAATTGGAAGATAATTGATACTCCTAAGAGCCAAGGTGGATGGGAATTAAATAACATATTTATTTTTGGAAAGGCTTCAATAGAAAAATCACTTTGGCTTTTTATGACCCGAGATGGTCTATGGAGAAGGATTTTAATTAAAAAATATATTTTCCGGGCTTTGTCTTGGACTGGAAATAGAAGAAAATCCACATTGTTTCTAATTATTGGAAAGCGTTGACTCTTACCTTTCCCATTGTTGGTCAGTTTTTATCTTGGAAGGTGGGTTTTGGAGCTTAGTTTAGAATATGGATGGACATGATAGTAGGGTTTGGAGATAAAATTTTACTCCCCGAGGCATTAGTTCAACAGTTATAGGAAGTGGGAAGATGCACAGTTAATAAAATCAATGATCCTTGTAGCATAACTATTTAGAATCAGGGATGGCTTCATGCTCGTGAGATGGGGCTTGATGGTATTTGGAACAAAAACTGGAAATTCTATATATCAAAACTTAGAAGATCCCATGTATGGATTAAATATGGTGATGATGAATTCATGTGGTCTTATAATAATTTTGGAGGCCACTATTTGGACAATTTACGCTACCTTGCACTTCAGTCACCTGGGTTAGCAAAGAATATTTGGTGGTCCCAAAAGATATGGAAAATTAAAGCACCTCCTAAGGGTGTACTAATTTTTTTTATAGTTCTTTAAAAAAGGGCCCTAATTAGGGACAGACTCCAGCTAAGAAGAAAAGTAGGCCCGGGGTTTTATATTCTCTATAGGAAAAATGAAGAAACAAATGCCCATCTTTTCCTCAAGTGTCTATTTACAAGGCATATCTGGAATGAGATTGAAGTACATCTTTCCAAAGGGAACTTATGGGAAAAATATAGTCCAGAAGAGTATTTTTGGGGATACTTTGTTAGAAGTGAATTAAAAGAGTTCAAAGTACTCCCTCTTCTGGTAGCTTGGGGTATATTGCTGGCAAGAAACAATAGGTTTTTTTAGGACAATAAATTTCCTTCCTTTATAGTTTCACAATAGGTTCTTTCCCTTCTCCCATCCTATAAGTCTCATCCTAAGGTGAAGTGGTCGCACACGATAAAATAAGTTGATATTAACAAGGATTTTTCCTGGGGATTCTTCAACAATACCTATCAGGGACCTGAGCACTTCTGCAATTTTGGTTTCACACTATATCTCTTAGAATCCCATTACTTCACTGGTAAAACTAATCTTGGCCAAGGAACCAATAAACATGGTGAATTTAAAGCTATTTGTTTTCTTTTAAAATGTGTTATGGAAAGGAACCTTACTTAGTTACAATTTTCTGGCGACTCTTCTATGACTATCAATCGAATGAAAAGTAGGATTCAGGTTCTAAGATTGAGCGGGTATAATTAATTTGATTGAAACCTGGATAATGAATCTAGCTAGCAACAATTCACACAAAACTTGCAAAGTTGAGAGAGAGAGAGAGAGAGAGAGAGAGAGAGAGAGAGATGGAGAGGAATAATAAAGAATTGTATTAACCACATGAGAGAATGGAAAAATACATGTGATGTACTCTACATGCCTGAACTAATGCACCATAGTAATGCTCGAGAGAGACACGAACAACCATTGATAGACTATGGAGGTCCTCCAAGCTTTCTATTTCTCAAATTTCTCTTGCATTTCCCATTGTTTGTCATTTTATAGCTTGGAAGATGGGTTCTGGAGCTTAGGTTTGAATATGATCGGGCGTGATAGTAGGGTGTGGAGAAAACAATTTACTCCCTCATGAATTAGTTCAACATTTATAGTAAGTATGAACATGAACACTTAATAAAATCATTGATCCCCGTAGAATGACTATTTTTAATCATGGATGGCTTCATGCTCATGAGTTGGGGCTCAATGGTATTTGGAACAAAAATTGGCAGTTCTATATCTCAAAACATAGAATATACCATGTACAAATCAAAGATGTTGATGATGAAGTCATGTGGTGTTGATTAAAAAATGAATGAAAAATAGGGATTTTTCATCACAAATATTGTATATACAATGTAGAACCTGAAATAAAAATGAAGAAAGGTTGATGCAAAATTAAAACTTGTGTCAATCTATTTGTGTACTTTGAAAGAAAAATAGGGTTTACAATTTACATGATGAATTGATGATTGAAAAAAGTGGGTGTGTGACTCAAATTTGAGTCCATAAACCCTCCCATATTGTTAATGCATGTGAATAGTCTATCCATGTGAAATTTCAGTGCATACAAAAACAATTTGAAAAAAAATCAACTTTGGCCCCATTCATAGGTCATTGTTGCCCATGTCTAGTCCCAGTACAATGTCTGTTCGGGGTTCCTTTAAAATTTGTTTGATAGTGCACACATTGCTGCATCTAGTAATGCAAGAGCATATTTTTATGGTGTTGATTAAACAATCAAAGAAAAAGAGGTTTTTTTCATCACAACTATGACACACATACATTTTATATACAATGTAGAACCTGAAATAAAAATGAAGAAAGTCTGATGCAAACTTAAAACTTGTGTCAATATATTTGTGTACTTTGAAATAAAAATAGGGTTTACGGTTTACATGATGAATTTATGATGGAAACAAGTGGGTGTGTGAGTCAAAATTGAGTCCAAAAACCCTCCCACATCGTTAAGGTATGTGAATACTCTATCCATGTCAAATTTCAGTGCATACAGAAACAATTTGAAAACAATTCAATGTTGGCCCCATTCATAGGTCATTGTTCCCCATGTCTATTTCTAGTACAATATATGTTTTTTGTTCCTTTTAAAAATCGTTTGAAAGTACACGCGTTCCTACATCTAGTACTGCAAGGGTATATTTTTATGGTGTTGATTAAACAATGAACGAAAAAGAGGGATTTTTCATCACAACTATGACACACATACATTGTATATACAATGTAGAACCTGAAATAAAAATCAAGAAAGGATGATGCAAAATTAAAACTTGTGTCAACCAATTTGTGTACATTAAAATAAAAATAGGGTTTATGGTATACATGATGAATTGATGATGGAAACAAGTGGGTATGTGAGACAAATTTGAGTCTAGAAACCCTCCCATATCATTAAAACATGCAAATAGTCTATCCATGTCAAATTTTAGTGCATATAGAAGCAATTTGAAAAAAAATCAACGTTGGCCCCATTCACAGGTCATTGTTGCCCATGTCTAGTCCTAGTACAATGTATGTTCATTGTTCCTTTTAAAATTCATTTGAAAGTACACACATTCCCGCATCTAGTACTGTAAGGGAATATTTGTATTGTGTCGAATAAACAATGAAATAAAAAGAGGGATTTTTCATCACAACTATGACACACATAAAATGTATATACAATGTAGAACCTGAAAGAAAAATAAATAAAGGTTGATGCAAACTTAAAACTTGTGTCAACCAATTTGGGTACTTTGAAAGAAAAATAGGGTTTATGGTTTACATGATGAATTGATGATGGAAACAAGTGGGTTTGTGAGTGAAATTTGACTCCATAAACCCTCCCATATCATTAAGGCATGTGAATAGTCTATCCATGTCAAATTTCAATGCATACAGAAACAATTCGAAAAAAATTCAGCATTGGCCCCATTCATAGGTCATTGTTTCCCATGTCTAGTCCTAGTACAATTTATGTTCGTTGTTCCTTTTAAAATTCGTTCGACAATACACACTTTCCCACATCTAGTACTATAAGGGCATATTTTTATGGTGTTGATTAAACAATGGAAATAAAAGATGGATTTTTCATCACAACTATGACAAACATACATTGTATATACAATGTAGAACCTAAAATAAAAATGAAGAAAGGTTGATGCAAACTTAAAACATGTGTGAACAATTTTTTGTACTTTGAAAGAAAAATAGGGTTTATGGTTTACATGATGAATTGATGATGGAAACAAGTGGGTTTGTGATCAAATTTTAGTCCAGAAACCTTCCCATATTGTTAAGGCATGCAAATAGTCTATCCATGTCAAATTTTAGTACATACAGAAACAATTTGTAAAAATTTCAACGTTGGCCCCATTCACATGTCATTGTTGCCCATGTCTAGTCCTAGTACATTGAATTTTCGTTGTTCCTTTTAAACTTCATTTGACAGTACACACGTTCCCACATCTAGTACTACAAGGGAATATTTTTATGGTGTTGATTAAACAATGAATGAAAAAGAGAGATTTTTCATCAAAACTATGACACACATACATTGTATATATAATTTAGAACCTGAAAGAAAAATGAAGAAAGGGTGATGCAAACTTAAAACTTGTGTTAACCAATTTGTGTACATTGAAATAAAATAGGGTTTATGGTTTACATGATGAATTGATGATAGAAAAAAGTGGGCATGTGAGTCAAATTTGAGTCTAGAAACCCTCCCATATCGTTAAGTCCTACAAATAGTCTAGACATGTCAAATTTTGGTGCATACAGAAACAACTTGAAAAAATTTCAATGTTGGCCCCATTCACTGGTCATTTTTGCCAATGTCTAGTCCTAATACAATGTCTTTTCATTGTTCCTTTTAAAATTCGTTCGAAAATACACATGTTCCCGCATCTAGTACTGTAGGGGCATATTTTTATGGTGTTGATTAAAAAATGAATGAAAAAGTGGGATTTTTCATCAGAATTATCACACACATACATTGTATATAGAATGTAGAACCTGAAATTAAAATGAAGAAAGGATTATGAAAACTTAAAACTTGTGTCAAGCTATTTGTGTATTTTGAAAGAAAAATAGGGTTGAGAGTTTACATGATGAATTGATGATGGAAACAAGTGGGTGTGTGAGTCAAATTTGAGTCCAGAAACCCTCCCATATCATTAAGGCATGCAAATAGTCTATCCATGTCAAATTTCAGTGCATACAGAAAAAATTTGAAAAATTTTCAACCTTGGTCCCACTCAAAGGTCAATGTTGCCCAAGTCTAGTCCTAGTACAATGTTTGTTCATTGTTCCTTTTAAAATGCGTTCGACAATACACATATTCCCGCATCTAGTACTGTAAGGGCATATTTTTATGGTGTTGATTAAACAATGAAAGAAAAAGAGGGATTTTTCATCACAACTATGACACACATACATTGTATATATAATGTAGAACCTAAAAGAAAAATGAAGAAAGGCTGATGCAAACTTAAAACTTGTGTCACCCATTTTTTGTACTTTGAAAAAAAAATAGGGTTTATGGTTTACATGATGAATTGATGATGGAAACAAGTGTGTGTGCGATTCAAATTTGAGTCCAGAAACCCTCCCATATCGTTAAGGCATGTGAATAGTCTATGCATGTCAAATTTTAGTGCATACAGAAATAATTTGAAAAACTTTCAATGTTGGCCCCATCCATAGGTCACTGTTGCCCATGTCTAGTCCTAGTACAATGTTTGTTCATTGTTACTTTTAAAATTTATTTGACAGTACACATGTTCCCTCATCTAGTACTACAAGGGCATATTTTTATGGTGTTGCTTAAAAATTGAAAAAAAAACTGGTATTTTTCATCACAACTATGACACACATACATTGTATATACAATGTAGAAGCTGAAACAAAATTGAAGAAAGGATGATGCAAACTTAAAACTTGTGTCAACCAATTTGTGTACTTTGAAAGAAAAATAGGTTTTATTGTTTACATGATGAATTTATGATGGAAGAAAGTGGGTGTGTGAGTCAAATTTGAGTCCAGAAACCCTCCCATATCATTAATGCATGTGAATAGTCTACCCATGTGAAATTTCAGTGCATACAAACACTATTTGAAAAAAATTCAACGTTGGCCCCATTCATAGGTCATTGTTGCCCATATCTAGCCCTAGTATAATGTCACTTCATTGTTCCTTTTAAAATTTGTTCGACAATACAAACAGTCCTGCATCTAGTACTGCAAGGGCATATTTTTATGGTGTTTATTAAACAAGGAACGAAAAAGAGGGAATTTTCATCACAACTATGACACACATACATTGTATATACAATATAGAACCTAAAATAAAAATGAAGAAAGGTTGATGAAAACTTAAAACTTGTGTCAAGCTATTTGTGTAAAACTTGTGTCAAGCTATTTGTGTACTTTGAAAGAAAAATAGGGTTTATTGTTTACATTATGAATTGATGATGGAAACAAGTGGGTGTGTGAGTCAAATTTGAGTCTAGAAACCCTCCCATATCGTTAAGGCATGTGAATAGTCTATCCATGTCAAATTTCAGTGCATACAGAAACAATTTGAAAAACTTTCAATGTTCGCCCCATTCACGGGTCATTGTTGCCCATATCTAGTCCTAGTACAATATTTTTTTGTTGTTCCTTTTAAAATTCGTTAAACAGTAGTCACATTGTCACATATATTACTGCAAGGGTATAATTGTATGGTGTTGATTAAAGAATGAATGAAAAATATGGATCTTTCATCACAACTATGACACAGATACATTGTATATACAATGTAGAACCTAAAAGAAAAAATAAGAAAGGTTCATGAAAACTTAAAAATTGTGTCAATCAATATGTGTACTTTGAAAGAAAAACAAGGTTTATGGTTTACATGATGAATTGATGATGGAAACAAGTGGGTGTGTGTGTCAAAGTTTAGTCCATAAACCCTCCCATATCGTTAAGGCATGAAGATGGTTTATCCATGTCAAATTTTAGTGCATAAGGAAACAATATGAAAAAATTTCAACGTTGGCCCCATTCACCGGTCATTGTTGCCCATTTCTAGTCCTAGTACAATGTTTGTTCATTGTTCATTTTAAAATTCTTTCGATAGTACACACGTTCCCGCATATAGTACTAAAAGGGAATATCTTTATGGTGTTGATTAAACAATGAACGAAAAAGAGGTATTTTTCATCACAACTATGACACACATACATTGTATATATAATGTAGAACTGGAAATAAAAATTAAAAAAGGCTAATGCAAACTTAAAACTTGTGTCAACCAATTTGTGTACTTTGAAAGAAAAATAGGGTTTATGGTTTACATGATGAATTGATGATGGAAACAAGTGGGTGTGTGAGTCAAATTTGAGTCCAGAAACCCTCCCATATCATTAATTCATGAAAATATTTTATCCATGTCAAATTTCATTGCATATAGAAACAATTTGAAAAACTTTCAACGTTGGCCCCATTCACCGGTCATTGTTGCCCATGTCTAGTCCTAGTACAATGTATGTTCAGTGTTCCTTTTAAAATTCATTCGACAATAGATACGTTCCCGCATCTAGTACTCCAAGGGGATAGTTTTATGGTGTCGATTAAATAATGAACAAAAAAGAGGGATTTTTCATCACAACTATGGCATAGATACATTGTATATAAAATGTAGAATCTAAAAGAAAAATCAAGAAAGGATGATGAAAACTTAAAACTTGTATCAACCAATTTGTGTACTTTGAAATAAAGATATGGTTTATGGTTTACATGATGAATTGATGATGGAAATAAGTGGGTGTGTAAGTCAAATTTGAGTCTAGGAAAACTCTCATATTGATAAGGCATGTGAATAGTCTATCCATGTCAAATTTTAGTGCATATAGAAACAATTTCAAAAAAAAATCAACATTTGCCCCATTCACAGCTCACTGTTGCCCATGTCTAGTCCTAGTATAATATGTGTTCGTTGTTCCTTTTAAAATTTGTTCAATAGTACACACCTTCCCACATCTAGTATTACAAGGGAATTATTTTATGGTGTTGATTAAACAATGTATGAAAAAGAGGGATTTTTCATCACAACTATGACACACACACATTGTATATACAATGTAGAACCTGAAAGAAAAATAAAGAAAGGATGATGCAAACTTAAAAATTGTGTCAACCAATTTGTGTACTTTGAAATAAAAATAGGGTTTATGGTTTATATGATGAATTGATGATGGAAACAAGTGGGTCTATGAGTCAAATTTGAGTCCATAAAACCTCCCATATCATTAAGGAATTCAAATACTCTGTCCATGTCAAATTTTAGTGCTTACAGAAACAATTTGAAGAAAAATTCAATGTTGGCCCCATTCATAGGTCATTGTTGCCCATGTCTATTCCTATTACAATGTCTTTTCATTGTTCCTTTTAAATTTCATTCGACAGTACACATGTTCTCTTATATAGTACTTCAAGGGCATATCTTTATGGTGTTGATTAAAAAATGAACGAAGAAGAGGGATTTTTCATCACAACTATGACACATGATGTAGACCCCCACCTCAGTAGGGTCCGCTGACCTCCTGATCTTTCGATCTTCCTATTTCCCTGAGCCGAAATGGCTCTTTAGTTCCCTCTGGAACCTTCACTGCAAATAAAACCACAGACCCTTCAAGAATTTATGCCCGCATGAACAAGAACTAGGCATAAACCCCTATCCCATGTGACTAATGGCGTGACCACAGACTTAACCCAAAAGGCTCCTCAAATTCGCAACTTCACATTTCGTGATTTCATGATTTCTGTTGCGAGTCACCCTAACTCCTATGATTCTTGAAACCCCGAAATGAGTTAACAGTCCTTAGCTCCTCCCTTAAACTCTTCACTGATGTGACCCTTGGCTACGACCCGAGCCCAACTTCTGAGCACATCGAAATTTTGCGTATTAAGGATTCACAATGTAACTTAGAACCTTTTTCCCAACGTCCGAACTCACGATGACCACTCCTATGATCAATGATCTCAATTACTCCATGATCTGACAGTCCATATCGCATTGGGATTTCGCATATCAGGGATTCCCGAAACAACTTCCTCCACATTTTCGACTCCCAAAGTGTCGAAATTCAAGCACCAAATCAACGTCTCTCATCCCTTCAGATCTGATGGTAGCTACCTCTTCTAAGCTTGCGAGTGTTGAAATACTCTTGCCTTAATCTCCCTGCTGATCTACTAGATCCAACAGTCCATGGAAAATTGGTGTTTCTCCTTCCGAGAAATTCAACCATCTATTCAGGCTCTCAAAGGCTCTTCGCCAAATAACTTGGTGTTCTTCCTCCTCAGCTTGGTTTCTGTGAGGTGACTTTGACCCCATCCTTCCTTCGAACTCCTCAAAGTCTCTATCCTTCCTAAGCTTGGTTCTTGCTGCAAACTCAAGGATTTTATGGAATCTTGCACGGACTCCTCACAGCCTTCACGATAATCTCTAATTATCTGAACACTCCAACTTTGTGTACTCCTTGTGACAAAAGTTCTTCAACCTCTCACTCGGGTTGGAAAAGTGTAAGACTTCAACCTGGCCCTACGCACACCTTGCATGGCTCTATGTTACATTCACACCTCTATTGGTATAAGAACAATGATATCCCTCCTAAGATTTCTGAGGTAAACTCAGAATATTGTCAATGCACTACTTGCGAACTTTTACTGCACTCCTTGCAGGAATTCTCAAGAAGAGAAACAATTGAAACTTACACTCTCTCTCTGATGGACTTCATACATTCAACATGAAATCACATATACACATACAACATTAAATCAAATGCATAACAGGGCATATAAGAAAACTATAAACATACCATTTAATAGATGCAAACAATAACCACAACAACACCATGAAGTTGAGTCAAAGCATTCTTATATTAACTCAAGTGTTTGTGTACATGGGTTCTATATCAACAACTACCTTCTTATACACCTTCTACAATCTTCATTATTCTCTGATCTTCTATGCTGTCTCTTGCTCTACTGCTTATAACAACTACTAAGAGAATAATGATACAATACAATACATACAGGGAATCTTTCTAGAGTTTTCCCTCCTACTACTCAAGTTATCTAATCGAATTAATGCCTACATCTACTTTACATTCATTACGTTAATTGTCTGCAACCGAAAGAAGAGAGAAATCCTCAAGATCTACGTTACAATTCTCAAATAATTTAAGAGAACTTATGTCTTTCCAGATATTACATAAATGTGTTATCCTTTTGAAATTCAAAATATCTTCAAAATGCACATTGGTGCATATCCAATTTTCCTCCACTCTTGCGCTTGCTTACGATGCTCCTGCATCATACTCCTCTGGCTGAAAAATTCATGGAATCCTGTCCATGAGATCGTGCACCATTTGTCCATGTTTCTAGATATTTTCTTCAGTTTTCCAACTGACATATTCAATCAGGTGTCCTTTCCACTTTACCAAATCTTCAAAATATGTCTTTCTCCAGGTCTTCTTACCAACTCTCTGATCAATGATCTTTTCCATCTGTGGATTTTCAGCTATAGGCATCTATTTGACCCACTAGATTTATTTTTGATTCTCTACCCCATCTGTTTCATCTTTTCTGTAAGGGTACATATCTGCTATGTTGAATATGGGTGATATGCCCACATCATCTAGAAATTCTATCTCATAAGAATTTTCCTCAATTTTTTTCAAAATCTTACATGGCTCTATCTTTTTCATCTTCAACTTATTATACCTTCCCCTTGGGAATATTTCTTTCCTTACATGAACTAGTACCAAATCACCCACTTCGAACTGAAGCTCTCTTTTGTGTTGATCTTCTCTACAATTGTATTCCTGGTTTGAATTATGCAACCGCTCTTTAATCTTACTATGGAGCTCTTGCCTATCTGCTGCAAAATATTTCACTCCAACACTCTTGAAATTATTCTGTGCTAAGGCTCTCAACTCAGATAATCCTCTTGGCTACATTCCATACATTATCTGGAATGGGCTCTGACCTGTACTTCTATTAGGTGAGTCATTACATGCAAATTTCGCTTACGAAAAAATCTGATCCCACTGACTATGATGTTCAGCTACTAAACTCCTCAATAAGTCTCCCAAACTTTGATTTACTACCTCAGTCTATCCATCCATATGAGGGTGATATGCTGAGCTAAAAGATATATTTGTCCCCGTCTTTTTCCACAGTGTCCTCTAGAAATGAACAAAAAATTTGGTATCTAGGTACGAAACAATACTCTTGCGTAAACCATGAAGTCAAACAACTTCTTTGAAAAACAGATTTGCAATGTGTGTTGCATCATTGGTTTTCTGACATGAAATAAAATGTGCCATTTTTTAGAATCTGTCGACTACCACGAATATGGAATCAAAACCTGATGCAGGAGCATCATTGGCAAGCAAACATAGGTAGGACCACTCAACACATGTGAGTTCTTCCAGAAATTCAACGTTGATAGTTGCAACCAACTTTGAAATCCACCTTCACTCAGTGCTAGAATTCATGTTTGGTGGCACACTTGAACAGATGCCAAATTTTACCCTTTGAGGCACGTTTTGAAAATTGTAAACAGAGCAGAAGTTTCCACTTTGGCTCTGGAATGTGACTGAATTAAGATAGTGTAGGATGAATTTTAGAGTAGGCAAGTAGCCAGGGGAAACCCTAGAAACATCTTTGAGTTATGTAGAGGTTTACACACCCAGCTAGGAGAGAGCGAGAATACAGAGAAAAATGAGTGGTAAGAGAGAACTGCGAGTTAACAGGAGATCTCAATTTGAGTGACTGTAATTTTGAATGTATGGTGTAGCCAGTGGGCACTTGTGAATATAATAGAATGGAAAATTGACCCAAATGTATGGTGTTTGGACTGTGTGCATTTTCCTGTTATTTTCTGTTTCCATGAACAAGTGGATGGAACTGTGAATTTTACCAGTTTCAATTGTTTCTCTTCATTGGGAGCTCTGCAAGGTGTGCATTAAGCTAGAGAGGAACACCATGGATTTGAGTTATTAAAATCTCTCAGACGCAAGGAGTGCACGGAAGATCAAAGTCTGAACTAGACAAATCTCAAGAGGGATAACACTTCAGAAGGTGTTGTCGAGACTAGGAATTCATTCCCTAGAAGGAACTAAGGCGGAGTCATCGTAGACTTAGAAAATATTGTAAGTTGGAATCGACTAAAATCTCGGGAGGAAGAACACCATCGAGTGTTGGATCACTGTGGAAGTTTATGTGGATCGTTCGATTGGAAGAAGGAGCGCAGACTTTAATGTTGCATAGATCCAGGTGAGGGGAGTTCAAAGATCTAAACGGATGGTGGAGAATCCTCGAGGAGGAACACCGCAATCCCACAGGCTGTTGGATCAAGTGGAGTTGTGAGGAGGTTAGCGGTGAGAGTATCTCGACGCCCATTTCGGCATTTCAGGTACCGCGAATTGGGAAGACAGAGACTCTTGTCTTTCAGAATCCCGAATCGACAACTTGCGAAATCATGATTCGACCGGAATTGTCAATCCCAGGGATCCTGGTGAGTTGTTGATCGAGCACCGAGATATTTTGGCATTTTGGAATTTCGGTCGCTGGGGGTTCCAAGGGGTAGAGATATCCCTTGTAATCGGATTTCTCGAAATTGCGAAACCCGAAGTCGCGATTCACAAAAGCCAGAGGATAAGGTGCTGGGACATTTCAGCTTTTTGACGACTAGAGATTCCAAGGAACAAGGATACTCCTTGTGTCCTGATTTCATGAAACGCAAAATCCCAAAGGAACAAGCGTTGAGACATTTCAGCATTTCATCTTTTCAGCGACCAGAGATTCCAAGGAACAAGGATACCCCTTGTGTCCTAATTTCACAAAACGCAAAATCCTGAAGGAACAAGCGCCAAGAAATTTTATCATTTTGGCATTTCAGCCACCGGGTGTTCCAGGGGGCAGAGATATCCCTTGTAACCAGATTTCCCGAAATCGTGAAACCTGAAGTCGCGATTCACAAAAACCCGAAGGGATAGGTGTTGGAACATTTCATTATTTTTCCATTTCATCATTTCAGCCACTGGAGGTTCGAAAGGGAAAGGAGGGACCCTTGCATCGCAATTCCCCAAATC
>JASDQU010277942.1:15114-25510 GCA_032191745.1 Picea mariana | reverse complement strand
CACCTATACATACTAGTGTACATGTGATGCATAGCTAGCACATACATGACTCACATGTGTAATAATGACAAAAATTATCACATCTAAATGCAATTCATGTATGCTTCCAATCCAATTAGCAATGACATTCATTTCATAAAGAATAATAAACCATTTAAAATATTCGCAAAATCCTTCAATTATAATAATTTAACACAAGCAACATTCATTTAAATAATTGTAGTTGAGTTAAGCAAAAAAAAATTTAAAATAAAAGAAAATCAAGTAGTTCTTCTACAAGATTAAAACTCCACACACTCTCAACTACTTCTAATCATCCTACCTCCCTAACCTACTTCCATCCCTATCCTTCCTCTGTTGGACTATCATGGAGTGTCAACTATATTGACCTAACTCCAGATAAAACCCGTAAGCGGAAGTGTCAACTACCTTCACTAAGCTTCCCCAACAGGAAATTGATAGTCGTCATCACATGTCTAGGGGAGCGTGATCTAACATCGTCCTCCCATGTCTCTAGGTTTCAGAGGATACACGATGGGAAATGCCTCCACCCCTACTGATAGAACTAGGGTCAACACCCTGTCAAGGACCATACAGTGGAACTGTGTTGCTGGGAATTTGTCATAGTATATTAAGTTTCAGGCAGTCTCTTTACATGAAAAACCTGCACTTTCCCACATGTCATAGCAATGCATTTGAACCAACATAATTTCACATACAAAGATTCATACCATATTGTTTCTTGGTCGATGTTCACAACATTAACCCTTTATTATCAATATCCCTTGGCTATTTTATAGCCCATTAATTTGTAGATTACTTTCTAACACAAACTCATACATGTCCATACATTATTATCATGTAAATGCATTTAATCATATCATTAACTCGGTATCCACATACCAACAACTTTAAATTTCAAAAATTTCAAGCTAGAATTAGGTTGCATAATATCCATCATAATTCAAATAATGATAAGCATTCATAGTATTGACATTCACATAGGTCCATATGTTTAAAATTTTAAGTGTATCATTAATAGTTTTACAGTTAATAAGTTGATAAGATACAACTAGAGCATAAGTGCTTCTAATTGTCTAAGTCAAAATGTGGCATTACATACACCCAACCTTCTGGAAACATAGTCCCGAGGTGGTAAAAAAAGCGAGGGATGATCTCCTTGTAAGGTATCTGCATCCTCCCAAGTAGCAGATCCTGGGCTATACTTGTTCCACTGGACATTAACTTGGTCTACTAGGCAATTCCTAAGTTGTTGGACCCTACGGTCCAATATGCGTAATGGTTCGACCATGATGGTTCCTGCGTTCGAGACCTGCAATTCCTTCCAATTTAATTTGTGAGATTTGTCAGCAACATAATGATGTAGTACAGATACATGAAAAACATTATGATTTTTATGGAAGTGGGATGGAAGTACGAGGCGATACACAACGGGTCCAATTCTCTCTTGGATTTTGAACGGTCCTATTAATCGAGACGACAACTTTGTCCCTTTCCCAAACCGAATGGTACTCTTATTAGGCTTGATACGAATGAAAACTTGATTTCCCACTTTATAACTTCAGTCAGTCCTATGTGCATCAACATAACTTTATTGTCTATCATGTCCTTCCTTTAGTCATTGTCTAATCTGAATCACTTGTTCCTCATGTTAGCACTCTGTAAATTTTGTCTGGCTGAATAGACAAATGATAGAGGTAATTGTTTCAACCAGCTTTAGAGTTGAGGCACTAGCCCGCTCAACTCAGAGAGGGCTCTCTCATGTCACTTGATATTTCTTTGGAAATCATTGGCTAGATTTGGTTTGTTTTGGGGGTATTATGAAGTTGCTGAAGAAGTGGGGGGTAACATTTGGGCTGTGGAGACAGAAATGAATAATGCAGTGGTAGGTCATTATAACTTATCTAGAGGAGAAAGGCTAAGTGAGGCAATGAGTCTGAGTTTTCAAATTGAAATTTGCATGGCAAAAGAAGAAAAAGGAAAACACATAACTGCTTCAGAGCATATTAAAATGAATTCTGAAATAGTTGAGAAGAGAATCACATGAATTTAAATTGCTAAGTCTAGAGAATCATTAGATGAATTCCAGACTTTTAACTCTCCAATTTAAAAGAGGAACTTGCTAATGGAATTTTAAAGACACAGAAAACACACACTATGAAAGAAGACATAACTCATATCACAGCCAATTAGAATCTTTTCATAAACAATTCAAAAATTGTTTATGCATCATATATTCAGTTTAGTTCCATGATCTTACAAAGTCTACCTGCAACGAGGGTGGGCCCCCTCTTCCCTCTTTTCATCCTAGGGATAATATATATAGAAAATTTACATGCGGGATTCAAAACGACTCAACTCCCCCACAGTCTAAAGATAGAGATCAATTATGTTATCCCCACTTTTTAGGGATAACTAGGAGATCATGTCTCGAGGCCCATACATCCTAGACATGGAGTATCGAGAGCAGGATTGACCTGAGCATGGCCCTGGAGGGCCCACCTTTCTTCTTCCATCATCCTTATCTTGTCAGCAACAATAGCATCCATCACCATCGACTTGGTCCTGTATCAGAAAGAGTTCTTGCTCCATGAAGTAATTGGTCCAGGTATCATGGTATGTGTCACTTTTGATCATTAAAACCTTTAAATATATGCATATGATTCCTTTTATTTCTAACAATTGCTTGGACCTTACATTTTCCCACTTGACCATGTTTGGGGGGATTGACAGGGTGTCCTACCAAGCCTTTGTCCATAGGTTTTGGTTTTCCATTTGGGGGGACTTCTGAAAGGCCATTGTCTGCTCCGATCATAAAACCAATATTTCATCTTGTATCCCACTCCCCTTGTCCAGACATTGGGTTGACCTTTCTTCAGGATTACACCTTGTCTCGTGGGAAGAAGGGGCTAAAGGCCTAGAAGGTAAAAGAAAGTTGGTAAGAGATAAAAGCCTAAAAATAAAACCTCGATATGCTTCGCCCAAGGATCCCCGAGAAAGCAATAAAAGGCTTCTCAGCAAGAAACTAGAGGGACTCGAAAGAAAATAATAAAACAAGACCTAGTCAGAGGATAGGGGGTCTCATCATGAGCCAGCTTATTAGGTCCATGAGTACTTAGCAGTATGACATTGCCACCAGCTGGTTACCATGCCAGGGCAGTGACTCTTGGTTGAATGGCCAAGGGAAAGGGGGTCTCATCACGAGCCAACCTTTCATTTCTGTGAAAGTACTTGTGGGTAACGTTGCCACCATTGGTCACCACACTAGGGCAGTGTCCCCTGACTAGCTCTTGAACAAAAAGAAAAAGAAAAACAATAAAAGAATAAAAGAATAAAGGCAAGAATGGGCTTGGAAAGAGTGCATCTATGACAGGTACAACTTGCCTTCTACAAAGGCACCCACAGATAACACATTGCATCATTGGCCCTCACTGCACCCACATGCTTGGACTTCCCTTAACCACATCACCCACTCACATGGTTTTGATGACGTTTTCTTCTGGGAACTCACCTTTTCCGATGGACACTAGCCCAATAGAACATTTTGTCTTTTCCTCCTGATTTGTATAGCGGGCTTGTGTAATGTCTTTGAGCTATTGACAGATGTATTAGGGATTTTATGCATATGTTTAATAATATTAATGATGAGATGTGATTGACATTGCTATGATCCCTGTGACTGATGAGCCCATGGAGGGCGTAGATTTTGATGTGCAGGACCATGCTCGACAGACAGGTACCATTTGGACCGGTACACATGGGGAGATGATCAGTTCAGACCTCCATGGGGCTGAAGAGCCCACCAAATGGATGTTGAGACCCCATCAAGGGGAAGAGACAAGGCAGAGCATGATCAGGGGCTTTGCACTGGAGAAGAAGAGAATGTTCCACAAGAGGCACCCTGGCACAGCTTGACCTAAGGGGGATGACCCTTGCTTAGTGGAACGTTGGCTTTTGGAGGCCTAGGACGTCACCACCTTACCATGATGTCACCCAGCATCATGGACGTTTGGGGTAGGCAAACTAGGCAACAATGGTACGTGTGGCAGGTTGGAGAAGCCTAGGGAGGGCTAACGTTTTGCCCCAAGATGCCCCATCTGCCCTAAAAAGGGATAATGTTTCCCTTGGAGGGGATTTTACTCTCCTTTCAGCTTGATTTAGGGTTTTAACTTGACAATTTAATGTAAAACAGTATGATTTGATATTTTGGCCTTGTCGACCTTTTACCTGACCTAAAATGTAAAATTAGGTCAAGGTTTTGTATAAATGAGGGATTTTGACTCTCATTTTATCATCATAATTCATTCACTCCATAAGGAGGTCTGAAATTTGCGCCCTATCTTGGGTATTTGGTTGATTTAAGTGAGACGCACTTGTTGAAGGAAGACTTTTTTGGCATTCTATGGTGTTTCTCTTGAAGGAAGGTGTTACAACTAGGGTTTGCATGGTTATTTCTTGATGAATTGTAAGCAATTTTCTGCAAAACTTCTTAAATGAATGGTTGTAGTCTTATTTTCTTGCATATATTTATAATTTGTTGAATCAAAACCCTAGGTGACAAGCACACAAGTAGGTCCTTGTCTCATGTCCCCTGATAGAGAAGCTCTCAACCATTGAAGAAGAAGAAGAGAGGCTAGCCGTAGCAACACTCATTTTTCTTCCTCTCCTTTGCTAGCCATACCATTTTGAATTCAAGAGGAAGAAGACGTCCCAAGCCTAGGTTATCTACACTTAGGGTGGTTTTTCTTTTAGGGCTTGATGAAAGAGACTTGTTGTAGAAACACTCTCCCTGATTAAGCCTTCTTGTCTTGATTTTGTACTTCATCTGAGCTAGCCATTTTGCCAAATTGACCTAAGGAAGGAGGAGAGAGCACGAGGCCTTGCTATAGCAACACCAGAGTGAGCCTCTCTCCCCTAGGGTTTTGATTCTGAGGCCCTGCCATAGCAGCACTTCAGAACTCTTCCCTCTCGTCCTTAGATTTCCTCCTTCAACCCTTGCGTCCTTCATTTTTGACTCCATTTTACCCTAAGGCACTGATCTAAAGTCCTCCAACATTGAAGTGAAGCTGATCAAACCACTCTATAAATTCTTTGAAATTCAAACCCTAACCTACTAACCCTAAGTTGCTGATGTCATCATTGGATATTTCATCTTTAATGCAACAATGTTTTACTTTATGAGCAATTGAATGGTGGTTTAAAGCATTTATTAAATGAAGTGTTGATTGGTTATATTGAATGCCACATCGTTCCAATATTTATTGGTGAAGTGTTATATTTTTCATTTGCTATTGATAAACATTGACTTCGTCAACATTTATTGTTAATTGGTTATATATATTTATCAGATAGTCTTATGAAGTACTAACCCATTGAAATATAGCTTGCATATATATGTTTGTTGTTGTCTTGTTCCAGGCAGGTGTTCTTCATTGGGGATTTACTTTATTATTGGCTGTTTAGCCGGGACTTTCTGTTTGGGTGGTGACTTGTGAAGGGGGGAAACCTTACCTTGGTCTTATTAGCCTTTTGCCTCTTCAAAACCACAGGTCACCGAGGACGNTCAAACCCTAACCTACTAACCCTAAGTTGCTGATGTCATCATTGGATATTTCATCTTTAATGCAACAATGTTTTACTTTATGAGCAATTGAATGGTGGTTTAAAGCATTTATTAAATGAAGTGTTGATTGGTTATATTGAATGCCACATTGTTCCAATATTTATTGGTGAAGTGTTATATTTTTCATTTGCTATTGATAAACATTGACTTCGTCAACATTTATTGCTAATTGGTTATATATATTTATCAGATAGTCTTATGAAGTACTAACCCATTGAAATATAGCTTGCATATATCTGTTTGTTGTTGTCTTGTTCCAGGCAGGTGTTCTTCATTGGGGATTTACTTTATTATTGGTTGTTTAGCCGGGACTTTCTGTTTGGGTGGTGACTTGTGAAGGGGGGAAACCTTACCTTGGTCTTATTAGCCTTTTGCCTCTTCAAAACCACAGGTCACCAAGGACGTCTCCTCTGGGCCTAACCTCCCTAAAGAGAAAGAACATCCCCATTGTGGTGACATTGGGTGGGATAGGTTCTTGTTACACCAGTTTGGCCTTTAATCTTATAGCCTTTTTCCTAGCTACAAACTGTGCGATAACAGGTTACACAAAAGAGTACCGCATCACAACTATTCTCCTACTTCATAGGGAGCGTTATAAATAGGTCTAACATATCAGAGGCTTTTTCATTGAACGCCATATGTCCAAAATTTTATGAAACGTACTCATTTCAACCTAAGAACTTATTCCATCTTGGAGATTTCTTCTTTCAAGGTGTTCAACCAGACAGGTTGAGTTTCCCCAACGCTTTCGACCACCTTGGCTCTGACACCTGTCTTCTGTCGCTTGCTCTGCTTCCCCCTTTCTTCTTATTTGTAGCGCTTCTCCACGTGTTCGTTGATGATTAAATCCCTCATGATAGGATTTAGTCTGACCTCTAACTCTGGTTCTATCGCAGGGTCAGTATGGAATTTGGTTGCTAGTATTTGTGCGATCAACTTCTCTTTCTTACTCATTGATGGATTCGCCATGTTAGTCGAAAATCCTGTTTCATTGGATGTTGTTTGATCAGCCTGGTCCATGTCTCTCAATTTTGCAAAAAATACGATTTTCGTCTTCCTGGTCTTGTTAATTACTTCATTCCGAATAAAATGTTGATTGCTCAAATGGGATAAATTTATCTGTAATTTTGAGGACGATTGTCATTGAGTGTTTAATCATAGATGGTGACGACAGTACTTGTCCGAATTATAGCCTATCACACTCGGCTGTCAGCTTCAAAATGATTAGCATCCGGATTGTCCTTCCGGCGATGCTTACCCCACGCTGCACGACATAAAGTACTTGAGAAACGGTACTGATGTGACTGAATAAGTCGTCAACTCTCCCCTTTCCGTACACAATCTATGGGAATGACACATATCAAATGATTTTTCGACACGTGACATCAGGGGTTGGAGAAAATGGTTTTAGGTAGACTGCTTTTCACCTCGACGTGCTTCTGAGGGCGCCACGCGTCCACGAATGAAACCACAATGGTTTTCCCCGACCCGCCTTCACATAATTAAACTTCGTGCTATTTCTCTGGCTGATATGGGTCTCGATCGTTGATCTGGGCCGCCTCGAAATCTACGGCCTGCTTGGTCTTTCCTCTCGTGCCTCCGCTATACTTGTTCATATGCCGCCATATGTGACATGATCCTCCAAATCGCACCATGTATCTACATTGCTTTAGTCCTCCACTAAATCTGAAACTCGTATTTCATGTATAATTGTTATGGTGATAACACCTCCATCTCTTGAATCAATTCTAACCCTATTGTTACTTGGTCTTCTAACCTTTCCCAACTCAACGGTGTCCTGCATGGCCTTCCATACTGAGCTTCATAGGGTGACATTCCAATTGAGCTTTGAAAACTATTATTGTAGGAGAACTCTACCAAAGGTAGGTACTTATCCCAATGGGTTTTATTTTCTATAACATACATCCTAAGCATGTCTTCCATAACCTGATTTACTCTCTCAATTTGCCCATTCGTTTTAGGATGATATGTTGTGCTCGAGTTCAACTGAGTCCCCAACGTTGACTGCAAACTTGCCTAAAACCTAGAGGTAAACTGAGAGTCCCTATCTGAAATGATATTCTTGGGTAACCCATGCAAACAGATGACTTCAATTATAAAAACATGTGCCACATCAGTGACATCGTAAGTGTCTCTAACTGGAATAAAATGAGACTCTTGGTCAACTTATCGACTATAACAAGAATGGAATTGTGCCTCAGTGATGAGTGGAAATCCCACAATGAAATCCATAGAAATGACTTCCCACTTGGACATAAGAACATCATGCAGATGTAGGAGACTTGTTGGGGGTGATGATTAGCCTTCACTTGCTAACACTCAAGGAACTTGGCGACAAAATGGACTACATCACGCTTCATGCCTACCCAGAAGAAAAGCTTCTTCATATCTACGTACATTTTCTTCACACCCAGATGCGCACAGTAAAGTTCTCTATGGGATTCCTTGAGTATGATGCTTCAAATATCCCCACCCTCGGGGATGCACATCCTTCCCTGATATCTTAATAATCCATCTGCTTCAAGGCTATATCCTTCACACCTTTCCTGATATCTCCAAGAAGTTTCCCCAACAATCGCTCCATCATATTAACCTTTAAGGGAACCAAGCAAAAGAGATGTGGTCTCCTGCTCATGGCATCTGCGACCACATTCTCCTTTCCTTTGACGTACAAAATTCCAAAATTGTACTCACTCATAAACTCACTCCATCACATTTTCCTGCCATTGAGATCCCTTTGAGTGATTCAAGAGATGCTTTAAGCTTTCATGGTCTGTTTTGAGCTCAAAGATTTGCCCCACTAGATAATGCCTCCAAAGATTTGGAGCTAGCATTACAGCTGCCAAATTTAAATCATGAGTAGTGTAAAGCTCCTCATGTTGCTTCAACTTTCTTGATGCATACTCTATCACTCCCCCATCGTGCATTAGCACGGCCCCCAATCCTTTCTTCGAGGCATCAGTGCAAACCATGAAGTCCTTATCCATATCTGGCACTGGTTAGTAACATCTTAAGCTCAATGAATGCAATATTACAATCATTTGTCCACTCATGACCCCCTTGCGCTGCAAGGTGGTGATGGGTTTCATAATATCCGAGAATCCTTCCACAAACCTTCAATAATAACCAGCTAGCCCCATGAAGCTTCTCACCTCATGAGCATTTCTCGGCACTAACCAATCCATTATAGCCTTCACCTTTTCCAGGTCCACAGAAATCCCTTCACCCGAAATGATATGACCTAAATAATGAATCTCCTTCTGGAAGAAAGAGCACTTTGACAACTTTCCATATAACTTGTTAACTCTAAGGCATGACAACACTGCTCGTAAGTGTTCCTCATGTTGTCTTTCGTTCTTGGAAAAAATGGGGATATCATCAAGAAAGACCTGTACAAAGCAGTCTAGGTACTTTCAGAATAGACCGTTCATGAAGCTCATGAATACTGTTGGTGCATTGGTCAACCCAAAAGGCACTACAATGAACTTGTAATGCCCAAACCGAGTTCAAAAGGCATTTTTAGGGATATCTCCTTCCTTAATATTTAACTGGTGATACCCTGATCACAAATCAATTTTTGAGAAAACCGTTGCTTCTTTCATCTAATCAAAGAGATCATCTATTCGTGGTTTTGGGTACCTACTCTTCACTGTAGAATGGTTCAAGTCCCTGTAATATATACACAGTCGTAAGGAACCATCCTTGACAAATATTACTGGTGCACCCCAAGGTGAGACACTGGGCCTTATCAGCCCTAAGTCAAGTAGTTCCTTCAATTGCATCTACAACTCATAAAGCTCTGGCGTCGTCATCCTATACAATGTCTTGGAAATTGGCTCTACACCAGGTTTTAGCTCAATGGTGAAATCAATCTCCCTATCAGGAGGTAATGCTAGAAACCCTTTTGGAAAAACATCCTTAAATTCCGACAAAATTGGATATTATCTATAGAGGGTCCTTTGCCTTCATTGACTTCTTCCACTACAAATAATTGACAACCTTGCCTCATGCAACATTTAACCTTCATAGTCGAGATAAAGCATAGAGATACCTTCCTCTTTATACCATGGATCTCTACTCACCTTCCTTCATCATCAACCCAAAGCACCCTCTTCGAGAAAGAATCCACCATAGCTCGATGGGATTCTAACTAGTCCATCCCAATGATTAGATCATAAGTCCTCGGGGCAATTACGTACACCTTCAACCTAGTAGTGCACACTCCCAGGTTTACAAGACAATTATTGACGCTAGGTCCTACCGCTTGTTTTTCCCTCGAAGCCATCTCGACTTGTTTAAAGTCATTGTGTTCGTAAGCTACCAACCCACACTTTTCTAATGCACAAGGTGAAACAAATCTATCTATAGCACCAGAATCAAATAAAATTTTAACAATGACATGATTTAGCATACCTGACGACTCCACCACCGTGGATTGATGTTATGCATGGCGATTATTAATTGCTGCAAAAATCTAGTGGCTACTACTCCCTCTTCCCATCGGGACCTTTCCTTCTCTATGTACAAAGCCTGATTGTGACTCTAGACAATCACGCTGATAATGGGGTCCTCCACACCCCCAACAAGTAACACAAGATGGAACTTGCACATTGCCCTATGAAGGCCTTTGAAATGAGTTCCTTCCCCCGGAACCCCTGCCCCTACTAGTTGCTCCCCGAGAAGGTCGTGGACCTGCCTGCGTCGCTGGTGATGAGTGGGATGTTGTACTCC
>JASDQU010277941.1:1177-14888 GCA_032191745.1 Picea mariana | reverse complement strand
TACATTGCTTGAACCCCTTTATATAGTGCTACTATCACCTAGGAACATTCTAGAGGAGGAATCTTCTAGAAGTAGAACCTTCTAAGAAGTCCTCTTACATTTATTATATCTAACTACCATAGTAGGCCTTATTTAATAATATAGTGGACCTAGTCCACCTTACATTGAATGACCTCCACTATTATCACTATGGGCCCTCTGGGCCCCTCCACTACCTCTCTAGCTACCTTACAAGAACCATGCTATCCTAGAATATTACAATAATTCTCTCACATGTCCTTAAGAGAGCATTAGTTATATTCCAATTTGAGAAAGTGATCTTTTTATCAAAAACAAATCCAATACTTGGGCCACAATATTTTAGAGGATCACATAGTAGTGGAACTAAAGAAGGTTGAAGCAATCAAGAGTTGGCCAACACCTACAAGTATTTCTAAAGTTAGATCCTTTATGGATTTAGTTAACTATCATGGGAGGTTGATTGTAGGTTTCTCCAATATTTTGTACCAATAAATTCTCTGCAAAGGAAAGGGATGAAGTTAAATTGGAGCACCAAGTGTGAAAGAAGTTTCCAACACTTGAAGGAGTTATCAACCAGTGAACCTATGTTAAAGGTCGTAGATCCAGATGATGATTTTGTTGTGTGCACAGATGCATGCAAGGAAGGACTTAGTGGAGTCCTTACACAAAATGGACACATAATCTATTATGAGTTCTAGAAGTTAAAGGAGAATGAAATAAATTATTCCACACATGACTTGGAATTGGAAACCATAATACATGCCTTAAAAATGTGGAGGCATTATCTTATGGGTCAAATTTTTTAGTTAAGAACAAACCGTAGAAGTCTGAAACATTTGTTTGATTAGGAAACACTAAATGTTAGGAAAATGAGATAGTTGGCGCTTCTTAGTGAATATGATTTTGACATCAAACACATCAAAGGAAAAGAGAATAATTAGGTCGATACACTCAACTGAAGGGTGCATAAAATGCACACTACATCCATTATCATGTATAGTACATATATGAAGGGTAGAATTTTAGAGGCTGTAATATTAGACCCACATTATTTGCAAGTCAAACAAGGCTTGCAACAAGATAGCCTATAGAAGAAATATAAATAATACCAGTTACAGGAGGATGGAATCCTCTTATTCAGAAACATGTTTTATGTTCCCAATTCTCTGGAATTGAGAAACTTAGTGTTAAGGGAGATGCACAATGTACCATACACTCGACATATAAGATACTAGAATACCATCATAGTTTTAAGAGGGAAGTATTTTTGGATCGGTACGAAGAGGGATGTAGGAGATTATTTAGCTAGATGCATGGAATTATAGAAGGTAAAGGCTGAGTACAAAAACCTAATAGGGTTTCTAAAACCGTTTCCCATTCCATAATGGAAATGGTAAGTTGTTACTATTGATTTCATTACCAATATTCCAAGGACAACATGAAAACATGATTCCGTTATGGTGGTAGTGAACAAGACAACAAAGGATTCACATTTCATTCCAGTAAAACTAACTCATAAGGAAGCCAATATCGCATAAATTTATATGAAAGAATTTGCTAGACTACATGGGGTGCCTAAAGAGATATTATCAGATAGATATCCCAAGTTCACCTCCAATATCTGGAAGGGTTTGTTTAAGGGATTTGGGACCAAATTGAATTTCAATACAACATATCACCCACATTCAGATGGTTAGACAAAAAGGATTAACCAAATAATGGAGGATATGTCAAAGATGCATGTTATGGACAAGCCTTATAGGTGGGATGAATATTTTCATCTAGTTGATTTTACCTCCAATAACAGGTATCGGGAATCATTGAAGATGATCCCATTTGAATCCCTATATGGAAAAAAAAATGCAACACACTAGTAAGTTGGGATAACCCAACAAATAGAGTTGTTATTAAGCAAGATTTCTTAAGATAAATGGAGGAGTATATGGTTAATATCACGTAGGATATCAAGGTTGCTTAGGACAGGAAAAAGAGTTATGATGATAAAAGAAGGACACATAGAGAATTCAAAGTGGGGGATCATTTATTTTTAAAATTTAAAGCCAAAAGGAGCTCGTTGAATTTGGGAAGTTTATCAAAATTGGCAACAAGATACCATGGGTCGTTTGAAATCCTAGAGAGGATAGGCTCAGTTGCATACATGCTTGAATTACATATATCCATGACAATTCAAAACATGTTCCATGTTTCTTTATTAAGGAAGTATATACCTAATCCTAAACATGAAATTGATTGGACTGTGATCTAGGTGGAGCACAAAGGGGATTTTCAGGTGGAGCCAATGCACATCCTAGACCAAAAAGTCAAGGTACTCTGAAAAAATTCCATCAGACTAGTAAAGGTTTAGTGGACCTAATAAGGTCCTAAATACACTGCGTGGGAGCACGAAGAGGCTATGCAAGAAGAGTACCCATAAATTTTTGAAAGTTTTGAAGAAAGATGAATGTACATGTGTACATAAATGAAGGAAAGATCCATTCTAGTAGCTTGAAATTAGTGGAGCCACATCTCATATGTTTCTTGTCTGATCTATGATTTGGCCCTATAAGGGAAGTGGTACAACCCGAGGAACTGTGAGTAGTGAAGGGGGTACACTTCTTTGAGTTTTCCATATTGCTGGGAAGAGATAGATTGATAGTTGGAATTGTTGTGGGAGCTATGAAATTGTGAAAGTAGCAAGTATTTAGCTATGAAAATATTTGTTTATAATTATGAAATTATGTATGGTAATGTGCACTGAGGACAATGCAGTTTGTAGGGGGAGCGGAATGTAACAACCCTGTTTTAATCCCCAACTTAGATATGCATATTTTGCATAATATATATTTCCATGGGCCAAGCGATGTAATATGTAAAATTTGTAAATCATAATGACAAATAAAGGTAACTCCAGTTGTAGGTGGACACAGACATAGTAATGGGGGGCTAAGTATTTAGAAAAGAGGGGAGGGTCTAAGGGGTCCAAAAGGGGAATATTCAAGGGTATTAATCTCAACCCACCTTGTTCTAGAAACTACCTTGTGTACGAACCTTCTATTTTCCTTTGGAGTGTTTCCAAAGCCAATCATTGAATGCATGTAAGAGGGTGGGTGTGAGAAGTCACTACAGATAGTTATTATGAGCATGGGGATGAGTACAATTCACATGGGAAATGAGGATTCTTTTGGTAGGGACCAACAACAAGTTTACATAGTTGAGTATATACAATGAGTTGGAGGACCGCAAGAGAGGAAATTGTTGGAACTGAAGAAGCAGGCTATCAGGCCTGTAAAGTGAACTCTCTAAGATATAGTTTCCCCTAATGGTGGTAAGATGTGTGTTGATATTGTTCCTAGAATTTGACATCCCTGAAGTCCCCAGTAGGGAGATTCCCATCCAAACAAGTGCTCTAGAACCTTAGATGGAAGAGGGAAGGTCCAAGGGACTGTGAGTAATGAAGGAGGATCCCCTTCCTTGGGTTGTGCAGGTCATGGGAAAGAGAGATGGGTGGATTGGGATAGTTGTAGGAAGACTAGGCATCATGGGAAGTGTTAGGAATATGAGGTAAAACCTCTTTTGTGGATTCATAGCCCCAACACGGGAGTGATCTAGAGTACCATATCTATGGTTGGGAGGAACATTTGTCCCCTGCATTCAATTGCATCTTTGCTTCTCAAAGATAAGTGTTAAATATGTGTATGTTGTTATGAGTTGTTGTTTTAGTTTCTATTTATGGTTTCTACAAGTTCCATTAGATGTATGTTTGATAGGCATGTTGCACTATATTTATATTTATCTTTTGCATCAAAAATTTTTATTTACCCACATGTTCAGTTAGTGGCAGGGATTGTTATTGTTGGTATAAGAGTAGAAATTTTATGGTAGCGTGCCTCAAAGAGGGTTTTGGGTGTGTTACAGTGAAGTATTAGAGCTATGATAGTGTGTTTATGATGTAGCGTGGCTCGGCTTGAGGATGGGTGCATTACAAGGTCCTCTAAGACTTATTATTTTAGGGTCAAATCTTTTTCTAGAACAATGCACCCTTTATACCACAATGTATATTTTTTCCATGTATAACTTTTAGGAAATTTGGATCTACCTAAAGCCATTGGATGAGATACCTTAAAGTATTGTTTTCTATCCATTCCCTATGGGATTCCTTGAGCCATATTAGACTTGGTAATGGTAAGACAAGGAATGACCCATCCTTCTCAAATTGTTTGGATAAAGCATCAACCCAAAATTTCTCTTTACCCTTCTCATATATGATCCTATCATCATACCCCAACATCTTGGTGATCCATTTGTGTTGCTCTCGTGAAGAGAATCATTGTTAGACGAATTACTTCAAACTATGATGGTCAGTCTTGATCTGAAAATGCATCCCTATGAGATATGGACTCCAAGTCTCCATTGCATGAATGATATCCATTATTTCCTTCTCATATGTGGATCTTCCCAAATTTCAGTCACACAAATTATTACTAGTGAATGCCAAGGGGCATCATTCTTGCATCAATACTACTCCAATATCTTTGCTTGAGGCATCACATTCCAAGAAAAGGTATTATTAAAGTCATGTGTTCTAATACTGGAGTAGTACAAACAAAATCCTTTTAAGCAACGAAGGCCTATGTTGCTACATCATTCTAGAAAAAGGAATTATTTTTAAGGAGTGAAGTTAAGGGAGATACAATTTTTCTATAATTTTTCACAAGTTTCCTATAGTAGCTTGTAATTCCTAAGAATATCCTCAATCTCTTCAGTGTTTTGGGACAACGACAATCTTCCATGGTTGCCACTTTATTGGGATCAAATCATACTTCCTCTTGACTTACAATGTGACCCAAATATTCAACCTCGGGAGCCCCAAAAGAACATTTGGAGTTCTTCATGAATAAGTGTTGTCTATCAATAGTTTCAAGGACTTATCAACATGATATATGTGTAATTCCAATGATTTACCATAGATCGATATATCATCTAAGAATACCAACACAAAATTGCATAGGAAGGGTTTGAAAATATTTTTCACTCTGGAAAGTTGATGGAGCATTACAAAGACCAAAAGGAATCACTAGAAACTCATAATCACATTTGTGTGTTCTGAAGTTTATCTTAGGGATGTCCATCTCTTTCATCGTGATTTGGTGGTATCCTGAACACAGATGAAGCTCAGTGAAAAACTATTCTCCATGAATTTCATCCAAGAGATCATCAATAACTAGGATGGGAAATTTGTTCTTGATCATCAACTTATTCAGATCCATAAAATCGAGACACATGTGCCAAGTGTCTTCCTTATTTAACACCATAACTACTAGTGATTAGTAAGGGATTATATTGGGATGTGTGACCCCTACCTCCAACAGTTCATGAATGATCTTTTTTGTTTCATTATTTTGTGTGAAAGGTTGTCAATAAGGACATAAATTTGGTGGTTGACTTCCTAGAATCAAGGGAATTCCATAGTCATGCTCCCCTTAATAAGGGTGTAAACCTTTTGGTGTCTCAGAGACTTGGTGATTTTTTTTAGGACCAATTGCAATTCTTGGTGGATTTATTTTGTCATATTATTGATAACCTTTGTGTTATTAAAATGAGCAATAATTCCAGAGTGGCCTTTCTTTAATAACTTCTCCATACGATGATAACCGAATATTTTAGGACAACCTACTCAAAGCCCTTGAAGGGTGTGTACATAACCCTCTTTAGTGAAACTCATATAGAGTTCTTATAAATACATGGTGACTAGTCCCAATGTGCATAGCCATTCTTCCCCGAATAGTATATCACAACCACCCATATCAGTGGATAATAGATGGGTTTTGAGTTGATAGTCTCCCATCTAGAGTTTGAATTTTTCATATATTCCCCCACATGTCATCATACCTCCATTGGAAATCATGATTTAAAAGTTGTGCATCAGGTGTATAAAACAATGGGTTTCTATTACCACTCTCTTATTAATGAAAATGTGAGTACTTTCATTCTCAATTAGGACTACAACTTTCTGGTGCTTGATGTAGCCCATAATTTTTAAAGTTTGTGGAGTCAAAATTATCGATAATACGTGCAGGGAGATTAGGGGTTCTTCATGAGGGAATGGAGGTTGGATATTCACCTAAGTCTGAGTGTTGGTTTCTTCAACTTGTAACTCTGGTGTCTCTTCGATATTTGTGTCTTTGTTCGGGGCCTAAGTGTTCATATCAATTTGGAACAATTTTTTTTTCTTTACACTGATGACTTGGAGCATATTTTTCATCATAATTATAGTAGAGTCCACATCTTTGGAGGTCTTCCATTTCCACTGGAGACAAAATTTTTACTTTAAAGAGATTATTAGGAGTTTTTCATGGGGAATTACCCTAGGGAGTACGAGTCTAAGAAATGAAGGTTGGGTTTTTTGTTTGTGCATTGATCACCGTCTCTGCTTCTAACACCCTCTAAGTCACTTCCAACCATGCAGAAAGACACTAAATTTAGACTTGTTCTCAAATATCCTCCTTGATTCCACTAATGAGACATTATTTATAAAAAGAATATGATAAGTTCTTTGTATGGATGGATAATTTCTCAAAGCCTGCCATAAATTTGGTGATTGAGCATGATTGGTGTAACCTGGTAAGCCACCCTAGATCGTGAGTATATCTCTTGAAATGTGCATGGATATATTTATCAAACTAAATCTATGTGATGTATCCTACATATGATTTTTTATTCCATTCCCACCATTGGCATCATTTTGGATATTGATACAGGACCCCCACCCTAAGTTTCATCATGTCATTAGTAATGCCTTGGAGGGTGAAGTAATTTTCCATATGGGTGACGCATTTGGAAAGATCAAAAACATTAAACTTGTTTAGGTACACCTTAGGAGAATGGTTCCATAAGTTATTATCCATTGGTCTATTATTGTTCGGACTCGAAGAGGGTTGTGGGTGGCTAAATAGTCTCGAGTTAGAATTTTCTTCCTAGTGTGGATCAAAGTGTAGTGAAATCCAATGGTTTTCTTATTGTATGCCTTGATATAGAATACACGACAACTTTTTAGTCAACATATTTTCGAAGTTGGATAGGTTTTAATGATTTTTGTTCTCTAGCTTCTTATCCAACTGTTGATAAAAAAAAGATCACCTAGATTTCTCGCTCTTGGAATAATAATAAAAAAATTCATATCAAAGAAGGAAAATTTGAAATATTATCATTTCATAGGATAGCCCTCAGTCTCAGCTTCATCATGCATTTTAAAGATTAAAAATATGAGTATGTATGCTGAAGATATCTAGGTTTTTGTTCAATAGCCCATAGAGCACTTTTCCATGTGCAACACAATTAAGTTTTATCGGAACTAATGATTTCTTGGAACCTTGATTAGATTCTTGGAACCACTCTTAGTCTCATTTTCTTGGTTCTTCACACCATACTTATTCTCATATTCTTTGCAGGATCACTCACCCCATTTCCCTTAGTCATATTTATCATTTGGTGCAGAGATCCTCGCCCTTTCTCTATACATCTCTAGGTCGACAGGTTTGTAGTCCCCCATTCTACATAATCACCCTCTCACTTCTGTGACCCACATAATGTCCTTGTCCCATACTTATCCATTTTTCCTTCTTTCCACTCTACTCTCCCTCCTCACTATTCTCCATACTTAACCATTTCCACATTTAACCATTTCCATACTTAGCCTATTTTCATTTTCATTATCCACTTACTTCATTTTCATAATTCATTTCCACATTATTTCCATAATCCATTTTCATTTTCCATTTACCATTTTCATTTTCATTTTCCATTTTCCATTTACCATTTACCATTTTACTTTTCCTCTTTCTTTTTTTTCCTATTTCCATTTTCCATTTTCTATATTTTCACAATTTCTACATTCATTTCCATAATTCATTTACATTTTCTAGTTCATTTTTGTTTTTCCATTTTTCCATTATTCTTTTCCAAGATTTCATATTTCATTTCTATTTTCCTTAATCTCACGTAACCCCTCACCTACCTCCTTTACCTCGACATTCAAGTAACTCCACAAACCCTAGATTTAATTTTTTGATATTATTTTCTATCCTAAATTTTTCCCCCCCCTTGTTCGTGGACCTACCATACTAGACCATGTAGTGGTGACATAGATATATCCTCAAATGCCATGTGGCAGTGAGGTGGACCAATACCATAATGACATGTGGTAGTGAGGTGGACCAATACCATAATGACAAGTGGAGGTGACATGGACCAACCCACAGGTGACACATGGCGATGACATGGGAACTAATCTATTTATGACTAGGCTATGATTGAATGTTGACTGGGTCATCAAAATTTTATTATTCATTAAATTTTCATAAGGCACGAGAGCCACACAAAAGTATTTATAGTCTTCTTTGTTCCACATAAGTATTATGGTAAACTTTTCATTATAAACACTTAAAAACTCTTGACCACAATGCATGTGAGATATCATTTTAAAGGAAAAGGTTGAAATTTTAATGCAGTGGAAGAAATTAAATCAAGGGCTGAGATTAACCCGTGAGTTAGATGAATGTTTGTTGAGTAGAGAATTTCTGGAAGCCATAACTCAAGATCTAGGTGTCTGTTTTGGGAAAACTCTACCTCATTAAAACGATAATTTGAAAAGGAAGATGATGGAATAGGTTTAAAGAGGAGAAAATGGCCATAAACCTCCCAAAAACATGAAATAACAGTTAGCTATTTTTTCATGGTTTTATGATAGATATTCTTGGAACATCAACTTCCCGAGATTATAACTTAAGACTCAGAACTCCAAATTGTGCTCAGGAGGACTTGTTGGAAAGATGAGATCATGAAGATTGCATATGGAATTTTTTCAATGGTTAAAACGGAAAATATCTTACTCAAAAAATTAAAACAGGGTCTTCTTTTGTTAAAGGCAATCAAAGTGAAAAATTTGAAAATAAAGTTTATTAAAGGAATAAGTGGGCCCTACTTGGAGGCACAAATTTTAATGAAATAAATTCATTAATAAGAATTCAATAAATTAAAAATTGAAAGTGGTTTACTCCAAAAAGGAATCATGGAAAGTTCAAGAAAGGAAAACCCTAACTACTTCAAGAACATTGAAAGAAGTTATGCCACCTCAACCACAACATGTATTTATAAAGGATCCAACTGCAAGAAAGTGAAGGTTACAATATTTATCTATCACAGTGTGTCAAACAAAAACTCTACCCTTTCATTTTTTCTTCAGTCCATTTTCTGCTACAATCATTTGTCATCTTGCCTTTGTCTTCTCGGTATTCTATGGGATTTAGGTTTATTCTTGGTTTTCCTTCTTTCATCTTCCTAGTATTTTCATTTTATGGTCCGCGGGAGCCCATCCGAGTCCTCTTTGAAGGGTGAATGCATTTTACTTTCTTTAAATACATTTACTTTTGTATTTAAAGACTCGTTATTATTTTTGAGACTTCAAGAGAGCTACTTGGGATATTACATTACTGTATTCTCAAAGACTTTGATCAGAAGATTGAGTTATCAAATGATTTATCTATCATAATATTTTTGGTGCTTTATTGAATGATAATTTAAAGCTCTCTTTATTTTGCAGTTCATTCCTTGTTCTCTCTATTTGTGGTATTGTTAAATGTTCAGATGAATGTTGTGATGGATATATCAGTTCTATATATTTTGTATGCATCTTAATCTATTCACATTGTAAATATTACACATATGAGTTTATTTTAAAACACCTAGTCCCAAAATATCAGGTATTATTTTCCTTGAATGTGAATGAAAATACAAATTATGGCCCTTCTCAGATTTTATTTTGTTTCATTTTATTTCTTGGAATCATAAGAACAAGAGGAGTACCACCTCTCTAAAAACACAGGGGGGGTCATATCCTCGTGAGGTTGACCTTAAGACCGTAAAATAATCTTCTATATCAACACCAAATCATTTATGTTCTCTCGAAGTTTCTTAAGATTACCTTCCACTTAGTCTAACCTTCATGTAGTAGAGCGGGTGGTCATGTTGGTTGGGGAAGTATGAGGTGGTTTATACAGATCCTTCAGGGGTGAGCTCATTGAAAAAGGTTATTGGGTCCTAAGGAAAAGAAATTGTTAGGTGCTACAACTCTCTAATATATGGGCACTAACTAAGTAGGCTCAAGCGTGCCCTTAGTCATACTAATAGACTACTCAGGTATAAGAGACTGATCTCCCTGATTAGTATTCTTGGTGCCTATAGCAATGAGACGATCGATTAGCTTATTTAAAGTTGGTTTTAGGTATACCTAGGGGACTTTCTATATAATCAAGGGTATGTGGAAGTGAGTTTCTATATACATGTAATGTCTTATGTGGTACTACTCGAAGGGGTGCCAACATGGGTTATAAGGGTTTCCAACAATGTGTATTCTTCCTTGACTATAGTTTTACCCATTGAATGACATACCACTTTGTTATCTAAAGACACTAGAACATGTCTCCAAAAAACTTAAGAAAAAAACTAGGAGCTTGATGACCTAAGAAAAAAATCTTAAAATTGCGAGAAAATAACTTATTCAAGGTAGGGTTTGAGGCCAAAAATGTAGAATGATCACAACTTCTGCTATACTTCTCGAATTATCTATTATGACCCCAATTATGAAATTCCATAGATTCTATAGATATTTTGGCATTACTTTGACTAAAATATATGCACTCTATCGAAAAATATCAAATCTGTGAAATTTGTCATCATCACTCGAAAAAACCATAAAAATGGATGATTTTAAATCAACAATCTCTCCACTTCCTGGAATCCATTTTAGACAATTTGTTTTTTAACTTGAGATTTTTTTAGAGAGGAATTCAAATGTATGACTAGTTTCTTCATATGATGTACACAAAGTTTCATAAATTGACTTGAATTGTGTCATCTTGTTTTTCTATTAAAAATTAACAAACAAAATCTCACTTTGTGCCCAAGAAAGAGATCTGATACCACTTGTAATGTACTTAACCCCAAAAATTTAGAGCAATCACATAAAATTTAGTGAAAAACCAAAGAACACAAGATAAAATACATAAACCCTAAAAAAATATCTCTTGATAATAAAAAAATAGAGAGTTATGTTCACTTGTCTCTTCAAGGGGGAAACCTCCTAGAGAAAAGCTCCAATTATAATGACAAACATTACACAAACTTGTACTCTATATATAGCTATCCATAGACAAACTTAACTACCAACGAACTCACTTATAATGAGGATCAACTAACTAATTTGGGACTTATTAATAAAAATGATTATTTTTACAATGAATGACTATTAACTAACTATTTAATGAACCTTATTAAAAAAGGTGATCTCATACATTAATAAAGTATGTAAGGTGGGTAGGATAAGACCCTAACATAATTTAACTTCAATTTTGAGTATCCATCATATTTTAATATAATACTAATTTTGCTAAAATATTAAAGTATATATATAGAGACACACACATAGACAAAAGGCATTAAAGTTTATCTATCAAATTTTATTTTGTAGGTCAATTAATTCAATTTTTGTTTTCTTGATACTTGTAAAAAAATAATGTATTATTATAATGAAATATCAATAAAAAAAAATTAATACAAATATTTTACAATTATTTCCACATTGATTGGGGTTGAATATTCTATATATTGTTTCCTACAATTTTAAAACTAATTTAGGATTATATATTCTATGTTTATTATTTTTCTTCTAACCCTAAAAGACTAGCTACAACTTTTGTATGTTAATGACCATATACCAACTTATTCATTTTACATAAGTTGTTGATGGACCACTTGACACTAACTCCTCTAATTGAGGATCATGCTTATTACTAGGTTGTCTTCTTTTTCAATTTTTTTCAAATTTTAATTCATCTATCACATTGATTAGATATTACTTGATCTTTTGATATCACCAATTGCAAAGCATTTTTTTATTGATTAACTGGATTGGTACCCTTTCACATTGTGAGTTGTTTTACTCATGCCTCTATGTTCCCTTTCTAATGGAAAAGCTGAGAGGGGAAAATGGTCGTGGTGAGTTTTCCTCCTTAATCATATGTACATTAGTGTCTCCATCTCCCACCTCTATGGGTGGGTCAAAATCATTTACTAAAACTCCATACCTCAATAGGTCACCAAGTGTTGATTTAGAACACAAAACTTCCACCAAGAAAATTTACTATATTCACTGATGTTTGATTTAGGACACCTTTTCCTTAAAGCATGACATTTCCACGTGCATATGCTTAAATAAAACCCTACAATGGAATGATATATGTTACTGGTCCAAAATTTATGTCCAATTTTAATTCTCACACTCTAACACAATTTTATCTTAAAGACCTTTTTTCTAAATAAATCAACACAGAGTCATGTCACTATAGTGGAAAGGTTCCTTTTTGTTTTTGGGTATAAGCGAATAATATTAACTTAAAATGTTACCAATAGTTATAAATGTGTTTGTATTTTGGTATTCAAATGAAAGGTTATGCATTTTTATTCAATTTGAAACATTTGTTAATGGTTTTATAAGAAGTTTGAACTAATTCATCGTGATTTTAGACTTATCATCCAATGCTTTGGGAAAAATATTCATCCTCCTTAACTTATGTCGGATCAAATTTCAAAATCAAAATTAAAACTACATCATTTATATTAAAAATTTAAAATAACTACCTTTTAAAATTAACATGATCATCAACTATTATTTAAATATAAAAATAATAATTTAAACTAATTAACATGATCATCAACTATTATTCAAATTTAATAATTTAAAAATAAATTTTCTACCTTGTTTCTCAAAATATTCACCGCTTTCAAACTTTCTCAATACCTTATTAATCAAACCTTCATATCATGTAAATGTAACATGAACAACACTACACATCAACATCATATATCATTATGTTTATTCCTTGATATTTGTTGAATCCTAGTGATTGATTGTGAATGTTGGTATGTCTTCCTTAATTTATGTGTTGACTCTTACTCATAAAATACACAATCATTTATGTGTTGAGATAAAAATACACAATCATGTTGTCGCAAGAAATAACAACCCACATGGCTCCCCTCTCCTTGTTCTCATTTGTTTTCCTTTCAAATCCATCTACTTTTGTGTTTGACTTAAAAAGATTTGAAAATGATTTCACATGTTACGTGCCTATTTTTTTAGTTTTGTTTACGCATTAAATATATTTAGGAAAAGTATCAACTTTCAACCACATCTCATCTCACTTATGTAAAGATTTTATAACGAGCCCACTTATTCTTCGAAATATTTTTCCAAAGAGGGAACCCTCTCATCTCATGGTAAATGGCAAACATGTGCACCCATTCTCTATAAAATATGGGGATGCTTCAACTTGGTATCTAAGGATTTTCACTGTGTTGCTAAGAAAAAAGAAAAATTAACAAAGAAAAACTAACAAATCAAGGATATGCTATTCATATTGATTTTTGAAACATTTTAAAAATATTATTTAGAATTTTTTAGTTTCAAGGATATGCTATTCATATTGATTTTTGAAACATTTTAAAAATATTATTTAGAATTTTTTAGTTTTTCATTCAATTTGAAAAGATACATGAGTTAAAAAAAATCATCCCAATTAAAGGATGGGCAACAAAGATATTTTTTTTGGTAAGTTCAGATACTAATCTATTAAAA
>JASDQU010277938.1:0-14888 GCA_032191745.1 Picea mariana | reverse complement strand
CTTTAACAACAAAATTTACTACTGGCGAGCAATTACATACACAGATGCATGGGTATTCCAGAGAGAACTCGAGGCTTTAAAATAACGAGGGAGGAGCAAAATGATTATAGAATTTGCTAAGACTGCATATCTCATCTTTAAACCAGTGATAGAAGAGCCTCTGAAACTAGATTTACGCAAGATTCTACAACAGATCAGAGTAATTTCATTCCATTTCGACCATTAAAATTTAGCTTGCATGACCAAATTTATAGAAACAAATTACCGGTTTGAGGAATTTGTATGCCTGTTGAAGGTGCTTCGATCCATTTGTAATGCAAACCTTCTTCACCATCATTCTCATGGATTCCTACCGTGGAGCAGCTTCATCACCATCACCATTGAGCCTTCTATGGAAAACTACCATAATTACCAGGCATTAAGATCATAAGAGCTCTGATACCAATTGAAGAAATTAAACACAAGAACAACAATTGACAAAATAGAGAGAAGAACAGCAACATGGCGGAAAAGGCATAATAGCCAACACATTTTTATTCACTCCAATGTTACATATTTATAGTACAATGGGTGATGCCACCTCATAGAGAGATTTGCTCTAGATCCTAAAATCATGCATTATGACTAGGCTAGGCAATCTTAACTAACTCCTTAGTCATCACTTGAGGATATATTACTAATATCCTAAATGAATAATACAAATATAGGTGACAATTTAGACTTAGTGATTGGTAAAGGTAAGCCATAGGCTAACAAAATTTTTCAAAGGGAAAAAGACAAAATTTCAGGACATGTCTTGTTCTATTTCTAAAATTGGAATGTAAGGAAGAAGTTTACAACATATTAAAGGGGGGGGCTATTTCCTTGAGCCACGAGGAATTCCCATTAATATTCCTCCAATTTGAGATCCATGAAATATTTGCAAAACCTCTGCCTTCCAACTTAAAACATGTCTAACACAGGTGCAACAAGAGCCAAAGAAGAAGGAATAAGGAGAGGGGGAGGATGCATCCCGAAGGAACTTAGATATATAGAGGAAACAAACCAAAGAGAATTGAAACACCCACAGAGACCATAAACCAACTAACATAGAACCATAAACCAACATGAATTTCACCACTGCAAAGAGCCCAACTCAGTTATGTTCCCACATTGCTTGATAGTGCATTGAATAACATTGAATATATGTGAGCCGAACGTAAATTCTCATAAGAGCCTAGTCAACAGAGCTCCTCATACTGCCTTTCCCAAGGTGTGGCTAGCTTGTTTGCATTGAATAACTTCATATTGATTGTTGTGCACATTAACAACCAATTAATCTTGAATTTATTTGATTAGTCTAAATTTCATAACCCCATTTTTAATAATGTTCTAGGGATAAATTCAAAGGATAACTTAGCTTAATGATATATATCCTCATTCGACACATGATTTATATGAAAGAATGAGATTCTTTCAAAAAGAGAGATATCTTGTTTGATTTTGGAAAGGAGAATTTTTAATTTGTACCCTTCTGGATTGAATTGGCCAATCATTGCTTTTATGAACAACATTGAGTCTCCAAAGAATGATAAGGACCTAACACCTTCCTCCTTGTCTATAGAAATACCAAACCATAATGAATATACCTCAACCAAATTATTTGAAATATTCCCAAGACCCCAAGCACAATAAAATATTGTATTTCCTTTGGGATCATGAAGAATATCCACCATAGCTATCGCCCCCGGGATATGGGTAATTGTTGAAAGGAAAGGAAACCATAATTTAGTGGAAGTATCTGGTATCTAGTTCCCAATAAAATATATATGCACTAGAGAACTAGAGGGAAGTGGGATAGATAGAGAAATGTGTGGTAGATAAGGGGATCCCATTCCTTGTGTTGTGCAAGATAAGGTGAAAGAGATGTTGGTTGAGTGGAATTGTTGTGACTAGGAAAGGAATGCAATGTTAATTTCTTACTTGTGATATCTAGAAATTGGGATAAGTGAGAAAGGCTAGAGTTGTAGCTAGTATATTCACACTTGTTGTTTTATTTCCTAACATAGGACATGTACCTACATGATCTGGTGCCTATGGTTAGGAGGAAATATCCTCCTATGGAGCTATTTACCAAAGTGCATCACTAAACAGATAAGTAATTTAGTTGTTCTTGTTTTTTTGTTGAATATTAATGTTTGTGGATTTGTTATGCTTGAGGAATGTGTGATTTTAATTATGGAAGAGGTAGATAGCCATTAAAATTTCTTTGAGAGTCGAAGAATCACTGGTCTGGGACTAGACTATAGTCGATAAACTGAAATTTGTGGATAATAAGTGGGATCGAACAATCAATTTTTGGTTCAACCGAGTGAAGGATGGATACATTTTTGAGTTTGTCATCAAATACAATGATTATTTTAGCAAGGCTGAAAGAAATTTTGTTGAAGTCCTACAGAAGAGGTTGTTGGAAGAAATTCCCTTGTGGAACAAAATGTTGTTCGTAGAAAAGGGATTGATGTACATGGATCCTGATAGGATGGTCGAGTAGATCNAAGATGGATTCAATCGAGAGGATTTAGAAGATGTTGAGATGAGGTGAGAAGAGAATGGCCCCAGAAGAGTATAGGAGAGAAAGAGCCAAGAGATACGCAAGAAGAGTTGAGATAAGGAGGAAATATACACAAAGGAGACAAAATAATATAGAAAGGGGTGAAATAAAAGGGGTCATATCCATAATGAAGAGGAAGGAGATCACACTAGGAGGATATGTGTGAGAGATTGTTGTTCCAAAGAGGAGAACATAAGGAGATAACTCATCGAATGTAATATCCCTAGACTCCCAATATGGGCCACGTCACACAATCTAACTTCTCTCTTGTGGATATTCTTTGTATCAACCCAAGATCACTATTGAACAATGCTACTTCAAAATTCCTAGTGTGCAGATACTACTTATAATGCTCCATATTACAAGTAGACTAGATTAATGAAGCACAACCTCAAGTTATTGCACCCAGACTCATGCTGCATCTCTCTCTATGAGTACACTTCTTTTAATACAATCATAACAGTGAAATACATGTCACAATCCTCTGTGCGCTTTAGCCCTTCAATACACACACATAAATCTTTGCAAGAAAGGCTCTTCACACAAAGTACTATTGCACATGCAATCAATCCAATGATTCACACATATTTTATCACCTTTTTGCGAGCGGACTGCTTCACTACGCACTTAACGAATCATACCATGCTTTGGTATCTTCTAATCATACCACAGAGTTTAACTTGTAGGAATACTTAAGAACTGTCATACTTCTCATGAGAAAAAATATACATATATTCATCATACATGTAGTTGGCGAGAAACACTTATAATTATCATGTCCACCTATGTCACAACATACATGAATAAGAAACCTACACACACACACACACACACACACATAAGTGGTAACATTTCACAGAGTTAACCACAATATGCAAATGTAATTTCACACAGACGATAAACCCATTTAAACTATAACATTAGAGCACACAATATATCTTGCATGCCTTCAAATCGACACTTGTCACCTTCAAAAGTATCTTTAGCTACTTGGTGACTCATTCCCTACCCTCGAGAACTTAGGATAAATACACGTCTATAAATTAAACTTCCATAAATATTAATAAAATATTCCCTTGACTTAAGCTTCCCTTTTTCCTTTTTTGTAGAGTTTAGCTCTCGTCTCTTTTTCATTTGAGTTGAGTCATTATGCAATGATGTGATTATATTAACAATCTTGAGGGTGATTACATTTACAATACATGTGCACTATCCTTTTTCATCTAGGATCACCAGCCTCAAAACACAAGCATAAATACAAGTGCGTGCTACACTATAAAATGTGTGTATTCTTTCTTTGATGCACAATCCTCGTGCAATAACCAAACTATGGAATGTGCACACAAAACTGAATCCAAGGCTTGATATCATCATCTCACCAAATTATACACACACACACACACACACACACACACACACACACACACACACACATTTACATTTGGGGTTCGGCCTAGGGGTATTACTATTTATGCACTTTCCTCAGTGCATTGCATACACATGTACACTAAAAAATTTCAAAAGTATTCAAAAATATATGATTACTCTGCCCACATAACATCCTTATGTTCCTAGGTTGCATCCTCAAAATCGTAACAGGTCCACTGGATCTTTACTAGTCCTATTGCGCGATTCTAGACGTCTTGACTTTTCGATCCAATATGCACACTTGTTGAACTCGGAAGTCTCCCTCTTTCTCTACTTGAATCACATTCCAATTATTGACATGATTAGCATCAATTATATACTTTTTAAGAAATGAAACATGGAATACATTATGAATACTCAATGATGTTGGTAGAGCCAACATATATTTGACATGACCAATCCTCTCTAGGATTTTGAATGGCCCACAATATCATGCTTCTAGCTTAGAGAAATTCCCCAACTTCAGGGAACTTCATCTTTCTTTTACTTTTAGGAACACATGGTTGCCCACTTTAAATTCCCTAAAATTTTGGCCTTTGTCTACACAAATTGTTTGTTTGTCTTGGGCAACTGTTAAATTTTACTCTATTTTTACCATCTGCTCTTCCATTTCCCAGAGCAGATCTAGCCCAACTAGAACACGGTTTGTTTGGTTATCCCAAATCACAGGTGTGTTACACCTTCTACCATACATTGCTTCAAATGGACTCCTTTTTAAACATGTTTGATATCCATTGTTATAAGAAAACTCTACCAAATGTAAGTAGTCTTCCCATTTTGATGGCTTATCCATCACATACATCCTTACCATATCTTCTATTAAATGATTTACCCTCTATGTCTGTCCATGTTTCTTAGGGTGATAAGTTGTGCTAAAGTTCAGACTTGTCCCAATTCCTTTGAATAATCCTTTCCAAAAATTTGAAGTGAACTTGGGATCTTTGTCAAACACAATTGCCTTAGGCATACCATGCAATTTAGCAATTTCTCACATGCATATCTCAATAATTTTAGCTGCAATGGGAAGCCTTAGTAAGCTTGTCCACCACCACCATAATAGAATCATATTTCTTGGAAGTACTAGGAAACTTAGTTATACAATCCATCATTATAATTTCCCACTTCTACTCAGGAATGGGTAAAGGCTGTAGGAAATCAGCTGGATGTATGTTCTTAGTCTTGACCTTGTGAAATTCGAGACATCTATCAATAAAATCAACAACTTCCTTTTTCATACCTGGCCAATAGTATTGCTTCTTAACTACGACAACTGTCTTTTGGTAACCTAGATGTCCAACATAAGGAACCTTATGCATCTCTAGTAATATCATGCTTTTAAACTCCCACTACTACATATTAAAAATTTGCGATGACTACTTCCGACGAAAGTACCCTTTTGTCGCAAAATTGAAGATAAAGAGTTGAAATTTTCATTTTTTTTATAAATCCAACCCACATTCGTCGCTCTTGAGACGAAAACAACTGTACATATCAAGAGTGACAAATGTGAAGATAGTGGATTCTCATCGCTCTTGCGATGACCTTTGGTTATTGTCGCAAGAGCGATGATCCAACATGACTGTTACACTATTCAAACAATCACCCAACTATTTGACAAAGTCAACATTGACTTGGTCAACATTCTTCGCAAGAGAGATGATCCAATGATGATCGTTACACTGTTCAAACAATCACCCAACAATTTGACAAAGTCAACATTGACTTGGTCAATGTTGACTGTTCAACGTTCAACTTTTTTCGCTCTTGCGACAAAAAATATATAAATATTTTGCAAATTAGAGATGTTGCGACAAACTTGCTATAACAACGATGGTTTAGAAATGGTATTTTTGTGCAAAAGATATATTGTTTGAATATTTTTTATACACACTAATTTTGCATGATTGTTTGTAATTATAAAGTTAGAGTTCCCCCCTAACTTTTTGCAGAATATTGCACCAAGTAGTAGTATAAATGATGTTGTACAAGCTGAGGAACATGATCAAGCAAATGAGGATCCCATGGAAGAAGATGATGGGACAAATCAAGTTAATGATCCCATGGAGGAATATGATGGGAAAAATCAAATGATCCAAGATTTGTTTGCTCAGCCAGATGAGGATGGGGACATTGATGGTATTTATGATGAACCTCTATTAGAAAAAACAAATAAATGACTTTATGAAGGCTCAAGAGCAAAACTTCTCTCCGCTACATTGCTGCTAGTGAACTTAAAGGTTATGAATATTTTTTCGAACACTTGTATGACACAAATCCTACGGTATGTAATATGTTTCATATCATATACATAAATGTTGATTTTTTTCTATTTTTTTAGTGTTAATTAATGTGTAAAATAAGAATGCAATTTTTACGATTAATATTCTTTACATTAACTAGTTATTTGTTATGTTGTAGATTGTTAGGTGATTTTTTGTTACCATCGTCAAATATTTTACCTCACACATATCAAGATTTTCATGGCATTATGAAAGACATTGGAATGGATTATAAAACTATATATGCATGTAATAATTATCATATTATATATTATGGACAACATGCTTCAAAAACAGAATGCCCACAATGTCTTATCAGTAGATATCGAACCGATCAAGTAACAAAAAGGGTGCCTTGAAAGGTTCTTTGTCATATTCCCATAATTCCACGTTTGCAGCAATTGTTTAGGTGTGAAAGAACATAACAATTTATGGATTACCATGCATGTAACATAAGTGGAGATGGTGTTCTTCGAATGCTTACCGATAGTTATCCATTTAGGGAAATTGAGGAAAAATGGGCAGATTTCAAAGATGAACCTCGTAATGTTATGATTTCATTGGCAGCTGACGATCTTAATCCATTCAGAGAGCTTAGGTATATTTACTTAGTGTGGCCTATTTTTTTTATCAACAATAACATTCCTCCTTGGATGTCAATAAAGAAGGAGCACATAATGTTGACAATGATTTTTTCAGGTATTTGTTTACATTAATTTTTTGAATGTAACATTTTCATTTGTTTTTTTTTCTTGCATAATATCTTTTGTTTATTTATTTACTTATATATACATATCATGGTAGTAATTGTGTGTGATTTCAATCAATTAGGTAAGTACCAAGTTAAATATATGAATGTATATATCAAGCCTCTTATCGATGAGCTACTAAAGTTATGGGTTGGCATCACTATGTATGACATCTATAAACCAATCGGGGAGAAGAAATTTAAATTCTGTGGATTACTTTTATGGACAATTCATGATGCCCCAGGACTAACACATTTTCGTGGTATGTAGCATTCTATGTAGAATTTTAAATAATCTCATCGTATAATTGATATTGATCCATCTGTTGTAGGTCTTCAAGCAAAGGGTAAATTTGTGTGTCTAGTTTTTGGTCATAAGATGAAGTATCATCATTCAAAATTTTTAGTAAAGGTGGTGTTTCTGGTTATTAAGAGAGAAACAAAGCAATGATGTAAAAGAGGTCATTCAAAGAATTAAATTTCCCACAGGTTTTTCTTCAAACATAAATAATATCTTAATGAAGAAAGATGAATTTTGTGGGGTAAAAACACATGATTAACATACCTTCATTAAGGTAATAATTTTGGTATACATATTTATATATTTACCTTATACGTCTTTTAAGTTTTTTTTTTGTCTACTTTGGTCGAAACAAATAATGATTCATTTTTTTGTTACAATGTGTTCTACTGCTATCTCTCCCAAATGACTTTGACAACAACGTCAAACAAGTTATATATGATCTTGGCAGATACATGAGGCAAGTAGTTGTGATTTATATGTGAAATGTTCTTTCAATTTGTTGTTGTACTTAATGACATGTGTTTTACTTGTAATGTAATAAATATTATGTTATGCTGAAAAATGTTATTTTCTTGTGTCATGATATCATGTAGATGGTTTCCATTGAAAGAAATCCATGAAGATGATATAAAGTATCGGAAGAGAGAAATTCCTCGACTAATGTGTGAAATGAAAAAACATATACCTCCAACATTTTTCAATGCACAAGAACACTACCTCATACACCAAGTTGAGGAGATTGAAATATGTGGACCTATACACACAAGGTCAATGTGGATGGTGGAGAGGCACTTGAAATCATTGAAGGCTTTGGTTAGAAAAAGAGCACGTCCTGAGGGTTCTATGGTGGAGGGATATATGGTATATCAATCCATGGTGTATATTAGTCAATATCTTTCTAAATTAGCAGTGCCAACTATGAAAGCAGTGGATTGCATTTCGGATGTGAACTCCATAAAAATATTTGAAGATCAAGAGCACCTAATGGGGAAAGGTAGAATGAAAAAAATGAGAAGTAATATATTAATAATTGTGGAGATTTATATTAATACATATAATTTTTTGTTTTTTTGTGTATATGATCATACTCATTAATATATTAATATCTGTTATTTCATAAATTATTAATATTTACCATGGTTATAACTGATATTTAATATTGGTGAATTATGATTTTTTAATTCAGTTGCTCAATATTGGGATGCACTACATTTATACATTGCAAACAATATTGACTAGATTAATGTATGGATTGAAAGATGCAAACAACATCATGGCAGTAGGTTATCATGACAATGACTATCTGAATTGGTTAGAGAAGCTCGTCGTAACGAAGATGCCAATGTTACACAAAGGGAAATTGATTTAGCATATAGTTTGAAAGATGGTCAGGAAAGAAAAATCACCCATTTTATTCAGTTATTTTATATTATATTAATGTGACTACATTTGTACTGTCTTTTTCAGATACTTTCCAAGTTATATAAATATGTTAATATATTAATTGGCAATGCATCTTTTACATATTTGGCATATTGCGATTGAAACACCACAAGGCTATGCGGTGCAATGGTCGTAAATTTTGCATCAAACAGTTGGATGAAACTAGGAAAACTTTTGATAGTGGGATAACTGAAGTATTCCAGTTCACTAATGTTTCTTCTAGGAGTGACAAACATCCCTGAGAATCTGAAAATAGATACTATGATTATTTGAATGATATACTTGAGTGTGACTTTAATTCCTTCAAATTAGTTATATTTGACGTCAAATGGTATAGGTTACAAATGCATGAACGCAATGAGGAAATAAATGTTATTCAACATTCCAAAATACTTCTGATGATTAAAACAATGGTGTTTTAAAGAGGATATGATTGCTATGTTTTTCCAAGCCAATGTGAACATGAATTTTACTCAAATGTTCCAGGTGAGAGGGATTGGTCATTTGTTGTTAGATATGATCCAAGAGGAAGGCCAGTTAAGAATACTCATGTACAGGAAGAAGATGACATTGAAGAAGAAGAAGATTTTCCAGATCAGACAAAGCTGGAAGATCATGTAGGGTTGACAAATGGAGAATATCATGATCCAAGCGTAGGAGACAATGCAGTTCTTGATGATGATGTCGATGAAAATATGCTCAAAAATGACATCGATGACGATGATGATATCGCCAATCCTTTCAACATTATTTCTGAACCAGATGATGATACATATGTCGAGTTCGATGAAGTAGAAGATACAGAATAAGGATGTTACAGATGTTGAGTTGGATCAGGTACATGACTATATATTTTAATTTGTATGAATTATTCTCTTAAAATAATTTACTTATGTCATGGGTTAATTACATGTTTTTATGTTTTATGCGGCATTTTTATATCTTATGTTACATGTTGTTTAATTATTATGTGAAACCTAAAAATAGTCTCCAATATACTAGAGTACGTGGTAAACTAAAAATATCATTTACAAACACATAAATTCATTTACCGTCATTAATTTTTGTTTAGGTAGTTTCTATGCATGAATCTTACTAGGTTGCTTTCGATTATTTTCTATTTTACAGATTGGGTATTGGGGAATTGAGAGTGATGTGAGGAGGAGGGGAGGGGCCATATGAGATTCCACCTTCACATGGTTGGCCTTGTTCAGTAGAGAATAAAGTATTCTTGAAACCAAGAGAAGCTCATTCATTTTTATACCATCATGATCGTAGATGTCATCATTGTTCTCATAGTATTGCATCAACGAAGTTTTGGTGAACGTGTTTGTCATTTCTATAGAATCTTCGTTGAAACTATTTAAAAACATGGGACTTTGGCCCATGAGTTATGTGGCAAAAAGAATGTGTGTTTCCAAACTCAAATATGACTCACACACCCACTCTATATATACGATCTCAGCCTTGTTTCGTTTGAACTTTCTCGGATTAATGTGGTGCATGGAACTCCCAACAATATACCCATTGTCATGGTCATGCTCTTTATTTTCATCGCCTATGTTGTACAAAACAAACATCATGCCAATTAGGCCCATGCATTTAGTGGAAAGAAGAAGGTGCTAGAGGATATTTTATATTTAAATAATGATTTCGTACTAATAATATTTAATTTATGGAGAAAATAAGTACTTAGATGAGAGAAAAAAACAAAGACAATAAATAACCGATGAAGCTTGTGCAATTTATATCAACTAGTACTTGTTCATCGATGTTATTACATATCCTTGAAGTACTAGATGCGGGAACGTGGGCGTTGAACGAATTTTAAAAGGAACAATGAAAAGACATTGTACTAGGACTAGACATGGGCAATAGTGACCTATGAATGGGGCCAAAGTTGAAATTTTTTCAAACTATTTCTGTATGCACTAAAATTTGACATGGATAGACTATTCACATTCCTTAACGATATGGGAGGGTTTCTGGACTCAAATTTGACTCACAAACCCACTTGTTTCCATCATTAATTCATCATGTAAACCATAAACCCTATTTTTCTTTCAAAGTACACAAATTGGTTGACACAAGCTTTAGGTTTGCATCAATATTTCTTCATTTTTATTTACGGTTCTACATTGTATATACAATGTATGTGTCATAGTTGTGATGAAAAAACCCTCTTTTTTCGTTCATTGTTTAACCAACACCAAAAAAATATTCCCGTGCAGTACTAGATGCTTGAAAGTGTGTGTCGAACGAATTTTAAAAGGAACAATGAAAATACATTATACTAGGACTAGACATGGGCAATAATAACCTATGAATGTGGCCAACGTTGAAATGTTTCAAACTGTTTCTGTATGCACTTAAATTTGGCATGGATAGACTATTCACATGCCTTAACGATATGGGAGGGTTTTCCGACTCAAATTTGACTCACACACCCACTTGTTTCCATCAACAATTCATCATGTAAACCATAAAACCTATTTTTCTTTCAAAGTACACAAATTGGTTGACACAAGTTTTAAGTTTGCCTCAACCTTTATTCATTTTTCTTCCAGGTTCTACTTTTTATATGCAATGTATGTGTGTCATAGTTGTGATGAAAAATCCCTCTTTTCGTTCATTGTTTAATCAACACCATAAAAATATTCCTTGTAGTAATAGATGCAAGAACGTGTGTCAAACAAATTTTAAAAGGAACAATGAAAATACATTGTACTAGGACTAGACATGGGAAACAATGACCTGTGAATGGGGCCAATGTTGAAATTTTTTCAAACTGTTTCTGTATGCACTGAAATTTGACATGGATAGACTATTCACATGCCTTAACAATATGGAAGCATTTATAGACTCAAATTTGACTCACAAACCTACTTATTTCCATAATCAATTCATCATGTAAACCATAAACCCTATTTTTATTTCAAAGTACACAAATTGGTTGACCCAAGTCTTAAGTTTGCATCAACCTGTCTTCATTTTTCTTTTAGGTTCTACATTGTATATACAATGTATGTGTGTCATAGTTGTGATGAAAAACCACTATTTTTCGTTCATTGTTTAATCAACACCATAAAAATATTCCCTTGTAGTACTAGATGTGAGAACATGTGTGTCAAATGAATTTTAAAAGGAACAACGAAAAGACATTGTACTAGTACTAGACATGGACAACAATGACTTGTGAATGGGGCCAATGTTGAAATTTTTTAAAACTGTTTCTGTATGCACTGAAATTTGGCATGGATATACTATTCACATGCTTGAATGATATGGGAGGGTTTCTGGACTCAAATTTGACTCACACACCCACTTGTTTCCATCATCAATTCATCATTTAAACCATAAACCCTATTTTTATTTCAAAGTACACAAATTGGTTGACACAAGTTTTAATTTTGCATCAGCCTTTCTTAATTTTTCTTTTAGGTTCTACATTGTATATACAATGTATGTGTGTCATAATTGTGATGAAAAATCCCTCTTTTTCATTCATTGTTTAATCAACACCATAAAAATATGCCCTTGTAGTACTAGATGTGGGAACATGTGTATCGAACAAATTTTAAAAGGAACAACGAAAAGACATTGTACTAGGACTAGACATGGGCAACAGTGACTTGTGAATGGGGCCAACGTTGAAATTTTTTCAAACTGTTTCTGTATGCACTGAAATTTGACATGGATAGACTATCTGCATGCCTTAATGATATGGGAGGGTTTCTGGACTCAAATTTGACACACATACCCACTTGTTTCCATCATCAATTCATCATGTAAACCATAAACCCTATTTTCCTTTCAAGGTACACAAATTGGTCGATACACGTTTTAAGTTTGCATCAACCTTTCTTCATTTTTCTTTTAGGTTCTACATTGTATATACAATGTGTGTGTATCATAGTTGTGATGAAAAATCCCTCTTTTTCATTCATTGTTTAATCAACACCATAAAAATATGCCCTTTCAGTACTAAATGCAGGAATGTGTGTGTCGAATAAATTTTAAAAGGAACAACGAAAATACATTGTACTAGGACTAGACGTGGGAAACAATGACCCGTGAATGGGGCCAATGTTGAATTTTTTTCAAGATGTTTCTGTATGCACTGAAATTTGACATGGATAGACTATTCTCATGCCTTAATGATATGGTAGGGTTTTTGGCTCAAATTTGACTCACACACCCACTTGTTTCCATCATCAATTCATCATGTAAACCATAAACCCTATTTTTTGTTCAAAGTACACAAATTGGTTGACACAAGTTTTAATTTTGCATCATCCTTTCTTCATTTTTCTTTCAGGTTCTACATTGTATATACAATGTATGTGTGTCACAGTTGTGATGAAAAATCCCTCTTTTTTCATTCATTGTTTGATCAACACCATAAAAATATGCCCTTGTAGTACTAAATGTGGGAACAAGTGTGTTGAACAAATTTTAAAAGGAAGAACACAAATACATTGTACTAGGACTAGACATGGGAAACAATGACTTGTGAATGGGGCCAACGTTGAAATTTTTTCAAACTGTTTTTGTATGCACTGAAATTTGACATGGATAAACTATTTGCATGCCTTAATGATATGGGAGGGTTTCTGGAATCAAATTTGACTCACACACCCACTTGTTTCCATCATCAATTCATCATGTAAACCATAAACCCTATTTTTCTTTCAAAGTACACAAATTGGTTGACACAAGTTTTAATTTTGCATCAACCTTTTTTCATTTTTATTTCAGGTTCTACATTGTATATACAATGTATGTGTGTCATAGTTGTGATGAAAAATCTCTTTTCTTCGTTCATTGTTTAATCAACACCATAAAAATATGCCCTTGCAGTACTAGATGCGAGAACATGTGTGTCGAACAAATTTTAAAAGGCTCAATGAAAAGACATTGTACTAGGACTAGACGTGGGAAACAATGAATTGTGAATGGGGCCAATGTTGATTTTTTTTCAAAATGTTTCTGTATGCATTGAAATTTGACATGAATAGATTATTTGCATGCCTTAACGATATAGGAGGGTTTCTGGACTCAAATTTGACTCACACACCCACTTTTTTCCATCATCAATTCATCATGTAAACCATAAACCCTATTTTTCTTTCAAAATACACAAATTGGTTGACACAAGTTTTAAGTTTGCATCAACCTTTCTTCATTTTTCTTTCAGGTTCTACATTGTATATACAATGTATGTGTGTCATAGTTGTGATGAAAAATCCCTCTTTTTCATTCATTGTTTAATAAACACCATTAAAATATGCCCTTGCAGTACTAGATGCGGGAATGTGTGTGTCGAACAAATTTTAAAAAGAAACAACGAAAAAACATTGTACTAGAACTAGACGTGAGCAACAATGACCTGTGAATGGGGCCAACGTTGAAATTTTTTAAAACTATTTCTGTATGCATTGAAATTTGACATGGATAGACTGTTCACATGCCTTAACGATATGTGAGGGTTTCTAGAATCAAACTCAAATTTGACATGGTATGTTAAGAACCAAATACAAATATAGCATAGAAAAACCTCAGAAAAATTACTCAACGCCTTGAAAAAGAGATAATTTCAGATAATAAGCCTCTTCGAGGGGGCAACCTCCTTTTACCCCACTTAAATGTTCAAGTACAAGATGATTCAAAATGAAAATGTCTCATTGGTATATATAGGAGACTAGGAGGTATAATTACAACTAATGGCCTAAAGCCGACATAAATAAAATAACATTACTCATATAATATGCCCCAATTAAGGGGTAATGAGCCAATATTAGGGCTTAACATGCCCCTCCCCTTGAGACAAGTGTTGTCCACAATGCTTGAGTAACTCTGGATGCTTCTGTATAAAAGACTCATCTTCCCAAGTGGAATCTTTAGCCGATAGTTTCCTCCATTTAATGAGATACTCTGAAATGGATCTATTCCTCAGCTGGTGAATTCTTGTGTCAGTGATGGCTTCAGGTTCCAATATGATTTTTCCTTCCTCGTCAAGTTCTGGAAATATAGTTTGAACCGGGATCTTGTTGCCTATAACCTTCTTTAAGCATGAAACATGGAAAACTGGGTGTA
>JASDQU010277936.1:3037-14961 GCA_032191745.1 Picea mariana | reverse complement strand
TAGGATATATAGCTTATAAATTGAATTAACAATTAATTTGTAGTATGATATATAGTTTATAACTTGAAATTATTTATTAAGAGATTGTTATTTTTTAAGAAAACATTTATTAATGTAAATTAATGCCTTTAAAACAAGAATTTGTAATTTTTTAAATTTTATTAATTAAAAATGGATTGATTAATTGTAATGCTTCCATAAAAATCTAATCTATGAAATTCAAAATTAAATATTTAAAATTATTTTTGTTTTTCCATTTTAAATTGAAGTTTGAATATATTTCTTAAATTGTTATGAAATCCACATGCATTAAAGGTTGAATGGTTTTGATAAATTTATTTAAGAGCATATTTTTTCATGTTTTAAATAGAGAAATAATATTGGACAAAAAAAACAAATCAATCAATATTGATTTATTTATTAAATTATTATTTTAATATAAATATTATTTTTTTTACATTTTTATTTTTTGTTTTATAGATTTAAAATTGCAAATGGAGGATTATAACCCCATTCAACATTGGGCATACCTTCAACACCAATTAAATACATTATCTCAAACACTTAGAAACATGCTCTCTACTCAAGACAATTATGAAAACATAATCCATATGTATAATAGTTTGCAATCACTTCTACAATGCATAAAAAACTTTGATGTTCCAACTCATCACTAAGGCCATGAGAGAGAGCATATGTGGTGAGATGCAATTTTGGGAGTTGCAGGAGCCTCCTAAAGAGTTTGGGCGAGAGAATGTGTGGGAGGATTTCCCTTATTATGCTTTTAATGCTAGGATTCTAAGATATAGAGTAACTAGGTGTGTACATCCCCAAATTGATGCTACTATTCATCCTAGGTTTATTTGTGCCCAAGTCTTCCAAATAAGATTCCAATGTATTTTTCTTTAATGTTGCATATGAAATTTCATTTTGGAGTTTCAATGGACTATAATAGCACTCCATCCCATGGTGGTCGGGTTTTAGGTTGCTTAAGAGATCGCTCAGAGTTTCGCCGTAGACCTGGTGTAGTTGCAAACCCTGGAGCATTATGTGGTGATACTCCACGTACATATTTTCATGTTTCACATGTTGAGGTAGATGCAGTGATTAGATCCATTTGTGAGGGAGTTTCTAAGAACATTCTAGTTACCATACATAAACTAAATGATTTTATTACAAATCATCCCATTATTCCTAAGAGTAACCAAGAAGATTCTTTTAGACAACATGGTCCAAAATCTTGTTTTGAGAAGATTCATCCACCATTGTCTTCTGGTCCTCCTCACCCACCATTATTACAAGATATATATGATTATCCATCTTCATCGAGACATCCTTTTGGTCCATCACAATATCCTATTTCTTTTCAACACTTAGTGAGTTTGAGACGCAGTCCAGATGCTTTATTTGATGCCACTAATGACATGTTTCAGAGTCTTCATAAAACTTATATAGCCATTTATGGAGGTTTACATATGTCCTTCCAATAAGCACAATCTTGGGTGAGTGGATTACAAGCTACATATAAATATCAAGATCATTTTGAGGATGGCATTCAGGTTGATCATATACCCTAGCATGATGTTCCATATGAGCCTACACATAGAGATATGGTTCAATGTGATACTATGGAAATGGAGATAATGCATTAGTTGTAGGTGATGATGTTGAGACTGGAGATTTGGAATAGTGGAATACATTAATGCTAGCAGATTTTGAACTGGTAAGATTTACATTAAAATGGCTAAATATATTTAATTTTAATTATACATTCAAAAATTTTAACATATATAATATTAAATAAATGATCATTTATTTATATTTAAAAATTATTAAACCGGGACCATTGGTTATAATAGATCAACTCTTAAAGGAGGAGTTAAAGTCTCGTTATCCCTTTTCAGGTATCGGGGATAGAAGGAGCCGGGAAAATCAACGTCAGGAGTCTTGATATCACGAAATGCGACATGCTCAAAGGATTGGCCCTAGGTCACAGGACAGGGGCACATGGAGAGAATCCAAGGGAGGAGCTAGGTATGTTAAGCCCTATTTAGGGTTTTGAGACTTGAAGGAGTCAGGGAACTCAACAATGGGATTCATGAAGTCGCGAATTCTAACGTGCCTATTATGCAGACTTGTGGTCATAGGAGGTGGTTGTGTGGAGTAAAGACTCACACTAGGTGCTTAGTCATGCAGGCAGGGTTCCATCAAAGGACCTGTGGATTTGTTCAAGGGTTCCAACAGGGAACAAAAGGGAGCTTCTTCATCTCATGGAGAGAAGAATGATCCTAAGACTGGGAGGTCAGCGGACCCTGCCGAGGGAGAGGTAGGGGGTCTGCATCATTTGTACACATTTCAGTAAAAATGTAATAAAAATTAAAAAGGAGCGTCTAAGCTCAAAAATTTGGATATATGCACATTTATAACATTGGGAATAGTGAAGCTGGCAATAAGACCTCGAATATATTCTCCAATGAGACGATGACATATAAGTTTTTTTTTATATAAAAAATAAGGTTTTTACTTCTATAGTATGAACAATATAGATGATGCGAAAATTTATAGTCAAAGGACATATTAATATGAAGTCAACGAATTATCGATCGCTATAGTCCCTCTGCGACTTCGGAAGGGACTAATAAAGGGGTGGAATTTTTTTAACCCTATGTTTCCAATGGATAGAGTGTCATTAAATGTGGCACTATGTTTCACACGATAATAAATCTATATACTTAATGCACTTGATAATAAATATACGTACTCAATGTGGCTTTCTTATGGGAACATAATTTACATGTTTCATGTTATATGTTATAAATACATGACCATAACGAAAAAAAATCACATTTTTTTTATGATTTTTTATAGAAATCTTGCAAAGGTTAGTTGTAGAGGGAGTGAAGAAAACTTGCTAATAATCTACAAGTTAATATTTTTTTTTCCAGTAGAAAATTTATCAATATATATTTAATATATGTTGTTCTCAAACAGAGTACATGAGTTCAAAATACAGTGCCAAATAGTGTCCTTCAACTAAGGATAAATCCTCCATCATAGACAGGAAGATATGTACTAAATAGATCCGAAATTAAAACTCGGAAATACTATTTAGTCTCTACCCCTATGTAATCAGTCCAAAATTTGCAAATAATTTGCAATAATACAGTCCAAAATATCTACAACCATGTTTACAAAATAATACCAAAGATAAATCAAAAATATATAATGAATTCATAGACTTCCCTAAATACTATCTATATCAGATGTAAAGTCAAAGAGATAGAGGGGGGCCCTCCTGGCCATCCTTCCATTTATTGAAGTAGATCCTCCCTTCCGAAACCTGGAGAGATTTTTTGGAAAGTGTATCAGCTTCCACATTCTCTTCCATGTATATGTGCTCAAATATAATATTTTTGAAAAGTGTAATGAGGGTCCTAATATTATCCATCCATCCCATGAGAGATGTAACAAAAATATTACACTTATGATTTAACCAATCCACCACAATTTTGGAACCCCCTAGCAATTGTAGTTGGTCAATGTCAAGTCTGTGCGTTACTGATAAGGTGGCCCACACACCAAGAATTTTTGCCCTGTTATTTGTTCCCATTCTGAAATTAAAATTCCACCTGTAGATAATGTTCCCCCTAGTTTAATGATACCTCCAGCTCCACTCAAAGTGCCATTATTTTGAGCAGCACCATCGAACCAACAAATATTATGCATGGAAAGATCAGGTTATTTTTTTTCCTTTTGGGAAAATGGGATAGAGGATATCGAGCACTAGTAGTTTCCATCATACCTCAGATCTAATATACAACTCCCTGAACARTAGATGTACAAGATTMAAAAATACACATGTTCCTTACCAACCAAATATACCAGCAAGTCAATGGAGRTAGAATGCACCGAKATTTCTCCATCTTAAGCCAATTTTCATAACAAAGTGTTAAAGTACTACCTCCCCAAATCGTAGCAAAGTTGTAAATTGTTGAYAGGGAAATCCAATTTTTTTGAGTGAATGTACAACTTACAAAAATATGAAATACCATATCCTCATCCCTATTGCACAAAKAACAAACACTCAGTCCTTCCCAACCTCTTTTTTTTTCAAATTTTCCCATGTAAGAATTATATTCTCCAGCACCGRCCACATAAARAGTTTGATMTTGTGTGCRAGATCCCAAGTCCAAAGTTGTCYTCASCAACYTRTTATTTGGKTCGRCCAATATYCCTATGCCAATGCATTAYAAACRTTTTTAAGAGTGATAACAMCAGAGTAATCACCACCTGTCTAGATAAGAAAGTCTTMTTTAGGTTGAAGTTGGATCCCAGATTGAATGAGATCCTTACAGTAAGAAATCCATTCACAAACCAGATTTCTCGTAAKTTCTAAGTCATCAYTGCATTTSCATTGATTACTAATGAAACCCATACARKCCTATGCAGATGCTTGATATAAATAAAAAATGTTTCTCTCCTTTAGTGTCCCTTGAAGATCTAGAGATAATAATGAGGAATTTATGATTCCCAAGATCTTATCCATATCGATTAAAATGGAGGTTCCATTCCCAATTTTCCAGCTAATCCAACGAGTAATGAGAGGTAAAGAATTCAACAAGTTTTTCCATATCTGTGAAGCTACTGGTTGGAGAGGCAATGCCGACATAAGCTAAGTTTCCACAGAAAAATATGGGAATTATTTATCCTTGATCACTTGTTGGTAAATACCTTCCTTAAACAAAACCCTCCATAATGAGTTTTCTTCCAGGGCACGATTAAAAAGGAAGAGATTCTGAAGACCCCAACCACTAAGGTGTTTCGACTTTGTTAACGTCTCCCAACTACAAAGGTGTATTCCCTGTGTCTTTCCACCCCCCAACCAAAGGAAATCAAAGATAAGTTTATGGATCTTAGAGAGAACAGAGACTGGAGCTACCGCTAGGGCCATCTAGTAGACAGATCGTGTTTCAAGTACCGTTTTAGCAAGTGTATCACAACCACCAAGTGTCAACCAACATTTGCACCATTGTTTGATCTTTTCTTCAAATTTTATTATAAGCCATCTCCAGACTTCAAAATTACTCTTCCCATATTTTAATTAGTACCCCAAGTAACAAAATCCCATAGACAACTCCTCAAAATTATAAGAAAACATAGTTCTAAACTGCTCCAATGGTTCTCCATGGATCCCAGAAAAATGGAGAGTTGATTTTTGAGGGCTTACCTTTAATCCCAAAGTGCAACAGAACAATTCCAACAAAGATTTAATCACCTTCCATTCATCCAGAGAGGCCTTAGACATAATAAGAATATCATCAACAAAAATAATACGAARGACTTTAATAATCCTAGAAACSTTGATGCYAGTTAGATTGCCTTCCACTTGTCCTTTTCTTAATAGAAGGYAGATKCTTTYCATWCCAAGAATAAATARCAAAGRCGATARTGGAMAACCTTGTCWCAATCCACATTCSTTAGTGAAKAAAGATGAATCCSCTCCATTGATCAGAATMGAGAATGAGGAGCTAACCACACAACTCATAATCCAAKTTATAGAGTGAACAYTGAACCAAGTTTGAACTAAGATCAGAYGTAAGAAATYCCAATTGACACAGTCATATKMTTTTCTTAAATCTAGTTTAAGAATSAAGGATTTTTGTTTCYTGGATTTGATATTGTGTATKCATTCTTTCATCGTACCAATGTCATCCAAAATTTTCYTKCCCTTTAAGAAACCAAATTGTTCACTCGAAAKCTCCCTCAAAAGTATAGGTTTAATCCTATTTGCAATTACCTTGGATATCAKCTTGTAGCAAAGATTGCAAAGAGAAATACACCTATAATCCCCAAAGGTCTGAGGATTATTCTCCTTTGGCATCAACACCAAGAAAGTATTATTTAAGGAACGTTTAATCCTCCCTCTAATCCATGTGTCTTCAACTAAATCCAACATGTCATCCCCCACAACATCAAAATGTTTTATATAAAACTTAATCATCCAACCATCTGGCTTTGGACTTTTATCAATAGAAAAGATTTTTCAAATACCCCAAATTTCTTGTTTTGTAACCGGTCTATCAATTAGAATATAGTCCTCAGTAGAAATGAAGTGTGGAAATAGTCAGACAAGATTCAATTGATCCATAGGAGAAATAAGGGGATCCACCGAAAATAACTTTTTGAAGTATCTGTTTTCCTCAGCGTTTAGAGATTCTTATCCTCTATGTTCCTTCCCCAGATCATCCCAAATCTCCCAAATATGCTTTTGATTCCTCTTCACACTAGTAAACTTATGAAGATACTTAGTATTATGATCTCCACATTTTAACCAAATTGCGGGACTCTTTTGTCACCAATGTTCTTCATCGATGAGTAGAAGGCGGTTACATTCAGTCTCCAAGGACTTTAATCTACAATCACTAGAAAGATACAACCTAGACCTTGGTAATTTTTTTAAAGCAACCCTGATCTTCTCCTCAAGAGTGGTATTTTKTTTGTTGTTGTTCACACCGTCTATGTTTAGCCCATGTTTTAATCCAAGCCCTTAAGACTTTCAACTTCCAAACAAACCTAATATGGACATATGATTCCAATAAAAATTTTGGATCCCACCAAACATCACTAACAATAGGTGCAAAKTCCACGTCATTCAACCACAAAGGATTTAATTTAAATGGATAGGCCATCAGAAATTGTTGAAAATTGAACTTGGCTACCACATGAGCATGATCTGAGACAAATGGAAGGTCCACCCAAGACCAAAACCTGCCAACATCATTTAGAAGGATTTATGAGGMAAGAACTCGATCCACATGCTTAGAAAATATATCCAAACCACTTCTACGATTCATCCAGGTAGGAACAATATCATCTGATAACAAATCAATCAAGTAATGATCCAACATCATACACTTGAAGTAATCATCAAGTTTATCCAGTTGTGTTGTCTCACCTCAGACTTCATCAAATCCTATGGTAAAATTTAATTCTTCTACAAGAATTAGATTTTTAGTGTCTAGAAGACCCCCCAAAGCCACTCGATCCCAAAATATCTTTCTCTCTACACAGGGCCCGTAAACATTTAAAAAACATATATCTTGTTTGTTTTCAAGTGACATTCCTTTTAGAATAATACCCCCACTACAAAGTGAAGAAACCAACAAAAACTTATTTGGGTCCCATGCTGCCAAGAGCCCACCCAAATTTCCCACAAAGATGACCGTGCAAGTACACCAATTTGGAACAAAATTCAACAACAAGAGACAAGCCTTCTCCTCATCTATGAGTGTCTCTTGTAAAAGGATCACATCCGGTTTATCTTTCCTACAAACTCTACACATGGAGGCTTTTTTAAGGGTCCCCCCACTCCTTGAATATTTAGGGATAAAAGGATCATGATTTATCTCAAGCAAGGGCTTTCATGCCTCTAAGAGCCCCAAAGTTTGTAGCAGTAGAAGAGTTTACAACAAATGTGGTCATCGAGAGAATATCCCTCTTTCAGGCACTTCTCATCTTAATTGAGGAAGTCTCAAATCACAAACCTTTTGACCAAGCATAACTAGATCCTTCCCCCCCCACTTCGGAGTTTAGAATGGTCACCAAATCTGTAGAACCAGACAATGATAATATCCTTTTTCCTTCAAAATTTGTGAGCAACACTGTGGTGTCGACCTATCAAATTAGTGGAACTAACGACTCCAAAGTCTCCCCAAGTGAATAGTCACTAGGATCATCCTCCCAATATCCAAAGATTAAATAAGGCTTAGTCCCCCCCAAATATTCCCCCACCCGAGAGATCTTGTGTAAATCTTGATGTTATGGTATGGAGGCCCCCACCTCAATAGTTGGACTAACAGAAGCTGGGAAACACACCCTAGGTTCCGACCAAGTGGAGTGGGCCCTTACCAAGCCGTGTATAGACTTGTCTACCCCTGGAGACAAGGTAAGGTCACCCAAGGGCACATAACCCAACCCATAAGTTAAATGGTTCTCTAAAGATGTGGTAACAATCAATGAAACTAGAACATGGTCACATGGAGTAAAAACAGACTCAACCCCAGGTTGTGACGATGCATCCAACACGAAATTTTCCCAAGAAGTGAGAGAATTAAAAAAACTAGGACATTGAACTTTTAGTTTACCTATGAGAGTGTCTGAACTTGAGACGTTTAGAGAGTCTGAGGAGACAAGACCAGGTACCTTGCGAGTAGTCGAGATGAAGTATGGAAAATATCTTCTTGGCATTTTCTGAAGTCAGGAGTTCTCTGACTCTTCTTCCTCCACATAACTCTGACAAGAGTTTCTCAAGTGTCCAATATTTCGACAGAGGGTACAATGAAATGGTAATCCAAAGTAATGAAGTCTCTAAGTAAATAATTGATCATGCCATTGAATGTCCAGTGTTTCCAATAGACTGGAATGAATATCAACCTCTACCAAAATCCTACTAAGTTTTCATTCTGACACACATAGAGAATTATAATCAACACATATAAAGCATCCCAAAGCATTTCCAATGGTTGTTAGCGATTTTCCATTCCAAAAATTTAATGGAAGACCAAGAAGCAAGATCCACAAGTGCCTGAATTGGAAGTAATCTTGCACAACATCGAAGGAGATCCTCCATCTCTTGAGAATCATGCTTCCACCATAAAAGGCCAAAGCCTACCAAGGATTTTCTCAACATCCTCAGTCAAGTCAAAACTGAAGCCAAACCAGCCTCATGGGAGGAAGAATAATTCAAGTGTATATCCTAACAAAGGAGACCAGTTCACCTTCATCCAGGTATGCAATGGGGTGGTGCAACACGAATGATAGGAGAACCTACCAACCAGAGAAGGTAAAGCCAAGTTCACTGCTTCCTCTAGACCCAAATCATCCCCCAACACCATTTTCCGACGTGCTCGGTTAGGCAGCCACGACTTCTTAGCAAACTGTTGCTTAGGGGTAAACTTATGTCCAAACAAAAATTTATCTTCACCCCCCAAATGGTTAGGATCACTGTTTGATACAACAAACCCTGGACAAGAAAGAACATAACACTCAGAAACTAACCTCTCTCGAGATAATCTATCCATGCATGAGAAGGGATATGGCTCTGTAGTATACTTCGTTAGCATAGAAGAGGGAAGATGAGCAGTTAATGGCATGTCGGTTATATTAAATAGGCATGCCTATTCCCAGGCTACCTTGTCAACTGCACTCATAACCATGTTGACGGTTGCTTCCTTCATGGAGGTAGTTGGAGAAATAAGAGATGTGCCACCTAACTGCCACAGAAGGAAGCTCAGGTTTGAATGCCAAGGATTACCACTAACCCCAAGAACCAGTTAATGCCAATATTTAACGTAGAGTAATACCACCAGACCGATATGGCGTGCAGTCATAAACCAAGTCTATTTTAAAATAAAGATAGTTTTAAGCCTAATGAGTGTTACAATTTGGTATGCTATCCTAGGTTAATTTATTTAAGACAATGATTTTAGGGATTCAAAGTTAAAGTCGATTTCTAACATTGCCAATGAGCCCTTGATTTTGAGAACAACAATGCATTGTAAGTGAAAAAGCAATGATGCATGGTTGAAGTTCACATATAACATTGTCAAAGGACCCTAAATTGTGACATAAGTTTTCACGTGTTCCTATATATCAACATATCATTGAATCTCTCTCACATCCAAAGTTCAAAATCCATGTCTCAGAAGTTCAAAACTCATTGCTAAATAAAGCATTACCAATTATTGTTTACAAGGTTCACATCGACTTTTTAGAATATCATTGAAGTTTTAAAATCCCTTCACAATAAGGAAAATAAATTCCATCCTTTTCAACTTCAAATTCGATCCCTTTAAACTTCAATGAAGCATGGAATTTAAAATCACTTAATAATGGTAAGAAAATCCATCCCCTAAAGTTCGTCTAAACAAATTTAACARTGAATAAACATCAATATTATATAACATCCATAACCATCATGCAATGTAGGAAAGTCCACTCAAACCCCATGMAAACCTCCTATGTGGYTGAGTGCATACCTCCCAAACTCTCATAACTAAAAAATTAAAGAGAGTGRTACCCATGGAGTGACCCATTATTTCCATTTGACAAATTGAAACATAAATCTTTTAGTCTATATAATATATAAAGCATAAGTCTAAATGTTCTAAGAAACAAAATTATTTCGGCGATTTTTTCCTAGGACGTTTCTCTAAGTTCGTTAAGAAATTGTTAGATCCGTAGATTTCAACAATTATTTTTGTGTAATCCGAGTCCAGAAGGAGTTTTTTAGCATGGTGAATCAATTTCTGCATTCAAAAATAAATTTTAAACAAGAAAACATAATGATATCGTGCATATTTATGTCGACGGATTCTAAAATAAAACCATTTTGTGTAACCGTTAAACAACACAAATTTATTTGTTTTCTCAATTCTTGTTGCATTGAAGGTTGAATAAAACTAACGTTTTTTCTTTGTATACATACCCTACCCCCTCTGGATTTTCAACGATGCAACAATTTGATTGCTAAAGTCTAAGAACGACCTCCATGCAACAATTTGACTGCTAAAGTCTACCGAGGTACCCTAAAGTCTATGAAGATATACATACCCTACCCCCCCATGGATTTTAACTTGTGACCTCTTAAAAGGAAACACATGTTCTTAACCATTAGGCCCACTTAGGATGTATAACTTTTCACTATGTGACAAATGCTTGTGAGTGGATTTACTCACAACATTGTGATGGAAGAAGCAAAAAGAAGACGATGATGGAAAATACAAAATTTCAAACTCAACAAACACATGTTTAAGGATAGTTTGTCAAACATAGACCACACTGGAGGAGGAGTACTAACAAGAGTGGGGCAAGCTAAACCAACTGTTACAGATATAAATTATTGAGATGGGAACCATGTTCGTCTAACCGATATCTTGAAAGTGAACAAACAAAATGTCCATCGCCTTATGACGTAAAAATGGAATTATTATTAGGGTAAATGTATTTTGAACGTGTGGATTCATTAAAAATTAAAATGTACAACATATAAATGATGTACTTTTTATTAGTGGAATACTTTGTGTAGACATAAAAAAAAAAAGGTGTGGGATTAAGGGAAAATGATTTGCACCTTTCGTGACGACCACCTGATTAAAAATTCTGACTATTTGTCTATGTTGTTTATGGATATCCATCTTCATGCGACTTCTTTCAAACAAACACATGATTATCTTATGCTTTGTGGCATATCCCACTTTTATCTATGCATCCTACACTTGCTTTCGTTGATCTGGCTGATGGAATTTAATGAAGATTGATGAATTTAAATTTCAAATTCTAAATTCAAAAATGAGCACCCACATCCATAATTATCTAACCAAGAAATCTTCACAAATATTCATCACAATGAAACCTACTAAACAACAAGAGAGTTTGATCACAAAAATATATGACCATTTGTTTTTCCTAGAATGTTTTTCCATGGCCATGATCATGGGATGCAGTGGTTAAATTTGACGCATATTTTAAAGATGAATGAATATATACAACCAAACTCACACAACTGCAACTAAAACTCTGTTACACTCCATTAAGCCAGAAAATCATTTTTATACATGGAGAAATAATCTAGAGTATCTTTCATGGGATATCTAGACTTTCTAGGAATTCTCTAGAGTCTATTAGAAGGATAATTAGAAGTCTCACCTACCAGGATTCTTTAGAAGTTTATCACCTACCACATAAATGTGTCTTTCTCGGAAGTAATTACTAGTTCCAACACTCCCCCTTAATTACGACGGCTAACAATACTCACACTAACTATCAATGTCTCTATGGGATTACATAAATCATAACATGATGTCCTACTGGTCTAAGTCTCAGCTAGGCTTACAATTTTTGACAAGAAATTCAATTACATCATC
>JASDQU010277930.1:0-14888 GCA_032191745.1 Picea mariana | reverse complement strand
GTTCAAGTGTTATTTCTGTTGCTATTTCGTATATCATTTCTGTGTATTGTGAAGATTATGCTGGATATTTCACTGTTATTCTGTTATTTCTAGCATTTCGTTTCTGTTCTGCATATTTTATATATCTGGTATCTTGCACGCAGAATCGGGATTCCCATTGACAAGAGTTCAGGATTTTCTAATGTGGAAACCCCAGGATAGATTTGAGCCGTCCGATTGACAGAGGCCACGTGTCGTGAGATCTCCCATTTCGTGAAATCAAGAATCGTGGAATTGAGATTCCTGTTGACAAGATTTTGGGATTTTCCAATGTGGAAACCCTGGGATAGATTTGAGCCATCCGATTGACGGAGGCCACGTGTTGTGATATCTCCCATTTCAGGAAATTGGGAATCGCGAGATCGGGAGTCCTGGTGACAAGGGATCGAGACTTTCCTAGGTGGAAATCCTGGAGTACCTGTGGACCGTCTAATTTAAGGAGGTGACGTGTTGAGAGATTACCCGTTTTGGGAAATCGAGGATTCGTGAATTCCATTGACAAAAACCCAGGCTCTTGCCTTGACAAATCCTGACCCATAATGATGAGATGATAGCAGGTGGCTAAGTCCCAATGGATAGACAAGATTCTTTCGGGAGATCTCAGGGGTTGTAACAACCATCAGATGTGAGGAAGAGATGCCAATTTTACGTTGGAGCACGAATGCACATTAGGGTAAGTAGCAAGCAGATCTGGACGGCCAAAGTCCAACTGCCCAGATCTACGACTGAGGATACATTCCAGAGCCCCCTTGCCATTCTGCCGTTAATGGGAGGGGGGGGGTCCAGAATTGGACGCACAACTCTCAAACGATCAATATTAATCCATCGTGATCAACGACATTCAAGTGGATTCTAGATCCCCCTTNTTAGTCTCTTCCGATCTCTACAAGAGACTAATGTGGGCCCCCCCTCCTGTCCTGTCGACTATCATGTCGCACTTTCCCCTCTACCACCTGCACTCCACTTAAACATGTGACAGAGCCTATTCTCATTAGTTGTTCTCTAGCCCTGTTGGGGTTCGACGGTTGCAAAGACGAACGGTTTGATATTACCGTAGCACCGAGACACGAAATTAAAAAGACACTGCGTTTATTTGAACTGTGATCGTGACCCGCGATCACCTGGGAACGGAGAGAGAAAGAAGGAGCCAGCTTACGCTGGTCCTCCATGGATATTTAGGGGTTCTGATTCGGTAGAGGACCAGAAAAATCCGATTTAGGTAGTGGGTATGTGACATTATCCCTTTTAATGAATATAGTTAGGCCATAGTGCTTAAGATGAGATTTTTTTGAAGGTAAAATAAACTTGAAAATCTTGGGGCACACAAAGTCAAGATAGATTGCATTGGCTCAATTCATGGGATACATTTACCAAAGCCTTCTTTTAATTAAGGTTGATGAAACTTTTTTTGTCAAGGTTGTAGTTTGCTTGTCAATTAACCATGCTAGATATTGGATTGTCTTCAAGTTTTCTATGAAGATTTAGGGTCCAAATTGTCGATTGGCCAAAACACTATGTATGGATGAGTCAAATAAAAACCCTCAAGTGGTTCATGCACCAATGATGGACTTGGATTCAATCTAACCAATTTTTCAAATTCATAGGAATCCCTCTTTCTTTTCATGCATTTCCAAAGGAGCAACGAGAGGTTTTTTTTCAAAGATTTGCCAAGAAAATTGACAAGTGGATTATTGAGCATGTCTCTCTCTACCAAGTCCTTGATATGCACTAAAGTGTTGGGTGTTACTCATGTATATTATTCTCACGTTGGGTTCCCTCTATCAAATCCTACAAGCAGTTGGAGAAGTGATTTATGAACCTTTATATGGGCCAATTCAAAAAGGAGAAAAATGATTCCACATAATTCAATAGAATCTATTTTGTGTACCCAAATATTGGATATGAATGGGAATAATATCTACATGCACATAGGTCCAGGGTTTATGCACCAAATGAATCATCAGGTTGGTGAAAGGTCATGAACATTGGAAAAGTCTCTTGAGAAACTACATCACTTTTGGCACCCCTTTAGGCAAAAGGATTTGGAACAACCTTAATATGCAAACTCTCCTAACTATGTGCATTGTAGTGATCATCAAGGGAATTTTGTAGCCAACACCATACAAAAAACATGGAAAGTAGTGAAGCATAAGTTGGTTTGGAAAAGTGATTCCCTAAGGGTTGTCTTATCCTTTTAGTGCAAGAATGAGAGGTGGCATGCATCAATGGGGTTTTTTCAAGGCATAAATACTATCGAATACCCCATTGATGCATAAATACCCCTTTTCAAAGCAAGATTTAGTGCAAGAATGAGAGGTGGCATGCATCAATGGGGTATTTTATGCAAGCATATGAGGTGACATGCATCAACCTAAGTTCAATGCAAGCGTAGAGGTGAAAAATACAATGGTACCAGTGGAGGAGAGAGGATCAAAGGAAGATATGATGTCACCATTGGGAGGGGCTCCATAGTTGCAAGCTATGGAATGTGCCCATTAAGGGGGAAATCTTTGAAAACTGACCAAAGAAGTGAAAGACTAGGAAAAGAGGAAGAGTATGTAGGAGAGCATGGAACACTAGGAGAGGAAGACGACAAGGAGAGAACTAGGTAATATTGGGTGCTACCAGGTAAGAAGTGGCTAGATTTGATAATGGGAAGTCCAAGCTAGCCCAAAAAAAATCCCAATAGGAACAATGGACATCTTATAAAGCATTTCATTGTTGTTCATATTATATGTTCAAGAGTAAATTATAATAATCAAGGTGAGATACATAGCATTCAACAATCTCTTGAAAAATCCCTATGACAAGGGTGACTCCACAATGTTTATTAATGAGAAGATGAGTTCTTTCCTATTGTACAAAGCCCCAATGATAAGGAGAGGGGTGAGGAGTGATGGAAAATGCGATTATTTTGGTTACAATTGTCAAGGATTATAGTGGCAAGTTGGTCTTTGATCTAACAATTATGAGTAAAAAGGAGACTTAGAGAGGAGAATAAATTTAATTCGTCATTATGAGTAATGAGGGATCTTTTTCAATAGAGTTTGTAATAGGGACTCTTTTTTGTTGGGGAGAAGTGTCCAAATATTGGTGTACCCTAGGATCATCAAGGGATTTCTCATCTATGTACAAGGATTTGGATGTGAATTATTATTATAAGAATAAGCATTTTGTAGTAGTGCCCTTTGGAGCCTTATAATACTTGCACTAACATGTGGGATGAGAGGGGTCTAGATTATTGGGATTAGCTTCATGCATTGCTTAATAGGAACTAGTATTTGGACTAGGGATAGCAATAAGGTTAGTATTATGGAAATGAATGAAGTGAGGGATCTTTTCTATATTATTTTCCACAATGAGGATATGGATAAAGACTTTGTATATGGGGGTTCTCTAAAATAGTTATACTTCTTTATAAAAAAACTACAAGTAAACCAAAATTATATTTAAAATATCTACAAGTAAACCAAAACACCACATGGAACTTGGCATATGTATAATCAATATCTACATATTCATGAGTATTGTGAACTTTTACTAGTATAAAGCCTACTTTTAAAAACACGTCAAAACCCTTACCTTTTCATTGTTCTTTTGCCATATCCATTAATCCATACAACTTGATAAGAGTTGTCAATGAGATGCATTTCAATCACCAAGCCCTGCATGAATCATAAAAGACAAATTTTTTATATGAGTAAATAATTTATAATAAGCAAATAAGCATGCATTTAGTTATGTAAAATACTCTAGAAAAAAATTAAGTTGTCGCATACCTTAATGAACTTCTCTTTGTTTCGAGAATAGGTTATTCTCTACTAAACAGGGGCAACCACGTGAAGGTGGAAGCTCATATGGTCCCTCCCCTCCTCACATCGCTCTCAATTTCCCATACCCAACAAATGATTTTCTCTATATAGAAAACATATATACATTAATGCATAACTAGGATAGTCAACAAAACATATGAACATATAAACATCGATAAAGATCCAAAAAAAGGTCATGAAGTTATACATCTAATTTTTCTTTGATTTATGTTTTTTTACATTCATAAAACCGACAATTGGGATATCATCATCATCCAAGGACATTGTATTCTGTGTGCCTTGTCCTTCTATTGTTTGTGTGCGCTCAAGTACCATACTTCTGGTACGTCACTAAGAAGGGTTAGCTGGCATATGTTCAAGGATGTGAACTAGAACAATGAAAATGATCATATTGATATGTTGAAATATAATTGAAATAACTAATTCATTGTTTTGATTAACATTACAGTATTTCTCTTTACCTGTCTTTGTAGCTGGGACAGTTGGTGCATTAATTTCCTATCCACTTGGTTTCTCTCACATTTCACCCTCTTGAGCTACATGCTCTTCAATTTTGAGAAGATAATATATAAGTATAAGTCAGGAAATAAATATCTACAATCACAGTAAATATTTCTAATTCTGAAGCATACATACTGGAATGGGTACTCTTCTCTACACTATCACTGGACATGTGGACCCTAATTGTATGACGTGGTGTTTGTTGAATACCGCTTGATTCACTACTGCGGTAGCACTGTTGCTTGAAAACAAACATAAATACTTAGTTAAGGGTGATATAATTAATAAAATATGAAAAGACTTTACAAGCATGCTACCGTGGTTTCCTTATTCATTTGATTTACCTACGTGGCTAGGGAGATAGGAGTCTGGCCCAAGCTTTTTCTATATTCAATGACACTTTTAAAACCATGCTTGTAACCAAGCTTCAGGTCCTCCTCGGTGGCAGCAGTGTCAAGCATATTTAACTGCAATGCATAACACCATTAAAAATACCAATAACAAAAACATATAGTTGTTCGCTACTATTAAATAAATATTAACCACAGTTAATCATTTAAATCTTACTATTCGGGCTTTGAGTTTTTCGTAGCCACCTTGGCCTAGCTTATGTTGGTCGTGTTTTTCCACTCTGGCCTTTGTTGCTTTGGATGTGTTTGGTAGCCTACATATGGAATTTTTGAAAAAAAATAGATATCGGAATTGTTTTTTAAAATAGGAAAGAAAAACATAAATGCTCATATTCCACTGATAATATGACATGTGTTGTACCTTGCTTGACTAGCTTGTGGTTGTCGTCCTTGTTTTTTAAATAAGTTCTCCTTTGCATCCTCTATTAGCGCCTTCCACTCTTTCTCAGAAACCATGGGAGGGCACTCGTGCTTTAAGTCTATTTTCAATTTATCCCTATATTGGGCCTTGGTATATTTTAAATTCTCGTTGGCTAACTTTGTAACCACTTTCTTTTTGAAAGTGTTGTTGAACAAGTTCACCATGTGATCTATTAAATCATCTTTCTTTTTGCTATCTTGGCCATTCCACTGTGTGCGAATGGTGGGGCCAAACAACTCCAATGCTTTGTCATGTAAGTTTCTATAGAAAACATTGTTTCCTATAGTAACATGTTATCTATTAATCAATTAATAATCTCAAGTTGTAATCCATTTCAATTTCATTAAAAAAATGAATCAATTAATGGGATAATTACCTGCAATCTTCTGAATCTTTATCGAAACACATGCGTCATCCACCAGAAAGGTGACATCTAGTGATCCAGTGCTTTTAATTCATTCTACTCCATGCAGAATAGTATCATGTAAACCTACACCGTGTTCCTCTCTGGAGTCATCATGTGGAGTCCCAGGCTCCGGCTCATCATGCTTTGGCATGTCATGATGGTCAAAATCACCCCGCTCATCCATGGATTCAAGGCGAACCTCAGGAGGCTCAAAAATCCTCACTTTCACTTTGCTATGTCGACCTTTTTTTTGCATTGGACCCTCACTGCTACCTATAGCAGTTGCAGGATCTACAGGTTCCCCATGAACGGGGTTTAAAAACTCCTACAAACAGAAAAAATTTCTTTATCAGATCATATACAAAATATGAAACTAAAAAATGGATATGAAATTGTCATAGCTAATAAAAATATGTAAAGATGCCACTTACCCCATAATTAGTTATTGTAGTTTGTAGCTCTACAATTCTTGCCCTGTCCTCCTATGTCAAGGGTCTTTTGCTAATCAAACCTATATATTCCATGTTAGCCTTCTTCAAGGCCTTCGTTACAGTTGTCATTGGGTTTTTCGAATAATATATTTTGTCCTCATCCATATCCTCTGTGGGTGCCTGGACCAATGTTTACACAATAAATCAATCAGCAAAATTTATGAAATTCACCTCTAACATTAAAAAAATGAAATATTGCAGTAATATCAGAAAAACAATAACAAAATTTCAGAAATTTGGTTGTTGTAGTCATAAGTTGTTACTGTATTTAACATTTACCCAGTGAGGCACTACGGGTGCCTTTCCACGGTCACCCTGGAGAGATGTAATGGGTGAAACTCGGACACGTTCACCTTGGATAGAAGTTGACACAATAAATCAATCAACAAAAGTTATGAAAATCACCTGTAACATTTAAAAAATGAAATATTGGAGTAATATCAGAAAAAAAAATAATGAAATTTCAGAAATTTAGTTGTTGTAATCATTAGTTGTTACTGTATTTAACATTTACCTGGTGAGGCACTGTGGGTGCCTTTCCATGGTCACCCTGGAGAGATGTAACAGGTGAAACTTGGACACATTCACCCTAGACAAAAGTTGACACAATAAATCAATCAACAAAAGTTATGAAAATCACTTGTAACATTTAAAAAATGAAATATTGGAGTAATATCAGAAAAAAAAAAAATGAAATTTCAGAAATTTAGTTGTTGTAGTCATAAGTTGTTACTGTATTTAACATTTACCTGGTGAGGCACTGTGGGTGCCTTTCCACGGTCACCCTGGAGAGATGTAACAGGTGAAACTTGGACATGTTCACCCTAGACAGAATTTGACACAATAAATCAATCAACAAAAGTTATGAAATTCACCTGTAACATTTAAAAAATGAAATATTGGAGTAATATCATAAAATACATAATGAAATTTCATAAATTTAGTTGTTGTAGTCATAAGTTGTTACTGTATTTAACATTTACCTGGTGAGGCACTATGGGTGCCTTACCACGGTCACCCTGGAGAGATGTATCGGGTGATTTTCTACCACGGTCAGTACCCTGGACAAATGTTGACACAATAAATCAATCAATAAAAGTTAGGAAATTCACCTGTAACATTAAGAAAATGAAATATTGTAGTAATAACAGAAAAAAAAAAAAATAATGAAATTTAGTTGTTGTAGTCATAATTTTTTACTGTATTTAACATTTACCTGGTGAGGCACTACAGGTGCCTTGTCACGGTCACCCTGGAGAGATGTATCGGGTGATCTTCTACCATGGTCACCCTGAACATATGTTGACACAATAAATCAATCAATAAAAGTTAGGAAATTCACCTGTAACATTAAGAAAATGAAATATTGCAGTAATAACAGAAAAAAAATAATAATAATGAAATTTGTGAAATTTAGTTGTTGTAGTCATAAGTTTTTACTGTATTTAACATTTACCTGGTGAGGCACTGTGGGTGCCTTTCCATAGTCATCCTCTCCATCTATTCGATTTAAGTTGTAATCGATCAACAACTCTTCACCTAGAACTATTGCTTTTGTTGCACATACAAATATATGATTTCCTTCTCATGCCTCAAATATGCAATTCGATTTCTTAGTTGTTTCCACTAGTCGTGTACTATTTATAAAGCCCACAATGTTTCCATTATATTTTGTCCTTCCATCACTATACATAGTTGCCCCTTTATTTTGATTGTTATCTAGTAGTTTTATATAATTTGGGGCAACTCTGTATCTCTGCATACTTTGCGTATATCGGACCAACATCAACCAATGATTGTATTTGTATAATGGTCTGACATACTCCATAAATTCAGTTACAATTTCATAGCCTACCTTTATTCCATCCATGGAAAATAACCTCAATCCATGTAAGGACGAAGGAGCAATGTGATACATCCTCCCACTTATGAAGAAATCTGTGTCCACTTCAGGTAGCTCCTTAGGTGCCCATTGTTGCACTAGATGTTTATACCTCAAGGGAAACTCAATGTCACCTATGCTCTCAACATCATAATTACGCGACCCTACGTTGGCAATAAAAAATTGCATGCGGGTACAAGATCTTTTCCTTACCTTTTCCAACCTAGTTGATCTAGAACCGGTAGATCTAGTACAACACATCTCACTTTCAACCTCTCTTACTATATCTTGATCATCACTCGAGGAAGATAGATTCGACAGATACCTATTTGGTGGTACCTACACTCGTTAAAACAAGATGATAAGTTATTGTGCCAATATACGTTTTAAATACCAAGTTCTTAATATCTCATTAATTTCAATATGGGGACAAGAATGGAAGCATGTAGGTGAGATTACTTTTAGAGGCAAGGATGCAAATATTTGGGAATAATACATTGCAAAGCTTAGAACAATTCATGTTAGTATTAAAGATGAGGAGGATCATTTGATCTAATCAAAAAATTCATCAAGTGATTACAATATAAGCAAGATCAATTTCAAAGGGTTGATAATGGGATATTACAAAGACATAGGTTTCAATGGTGGAAATTAAAATGCCACAAACAATAAGACCACATTTGTGAAGCCAAAGGATGTAGAATAATTGGCCTGCTCATCAATAGAAAAAGTTTTAGTCGATGAAGGTGGTATCCCACTACTACCTCGGCCTTCTTGTGGTGGATCAAAGAAGGGTAGTGATGAGATGAGCTCAAAAATGTATCCTTTACCATGACTCAAAAGAAGAAGAAATCCAATCGACAGAGGAAAGGAGAATAAGACCAAAAGTTTTGCATCAAACAATACATCCTTGTTTTTCACTACTATGGGAAGAAAGGCCATAGCACTACTAACTATTGGTAATAAAAGGTATTTTCATTATGTGGGAAGAAATACCATCAGGTGGAATCTTGTTGGGAGAATAAAACCATGTGATAGAAGATATGTTTATTTCAAAGGAGGAATGTCAAGAAGACTTCTCCAATCCAACGAAAAACTCAGAGGCACATGGAGAGGAGTATGCAAAACAATACTTGTAGAAGAAATAAGTAATTTTTCCACCAATATAGTTGCATAAGGTATGTTTTGGAACTTAGGTCTTGTCCATGGTCAGGGAAATAACATAAGGTTTTTAGGTCCTATTTAAATCTTATTAGGTGCATATAGTTTCATATAGTTGCATAAGTTGCAATATAGTTGCATAAGTTTCATATAGTTGCATAAGTTGCAATATAGTACCAATATAGTTGCATATAGTTGCATTTAGTTGCATAAAGATGTTGGAACACATATCTAGCATATAAAAAAAATCTACATTTTGGCATGTGATGGCATAGGAAATAGATTTCATACCACATGTAAACCAGAAAAGAGAGACCAATGTTCATGGGCCTCTTCGAGGGGGAAACATCCTTTTAGAGAAGCTCCAATACAATAACAACCCTTGACAAAACATTGCATATCCTACTATCTCTACAAATAGTTTCTTTCTAGAAAAACCGTAATCATGTGTGGTTCCATCGCTAATGAGTACCAACCACTTAATGGGCCTTATTTAATAAAGATGATCCTTTTACATTGAGTAACTACTCACTAACTACCTAATGGGCCTTATTCAAATAAAATGGCCTTGTACATTAATTACCCACTCATAAATACCCCAAAGTAGGGATGTTAGGGTAGTGCCATAAAAATCATGGATTTAACAGGTTTTTTCAACATAGGTCAAGATGTTTCAAAAGCTTTGTAGGATTAAAAAAGGTCTATGAATAGAGGAGAAAATGATGTGTGTTTAAAATACAACACCACATGGGGCAACAAATATGCATAAATAAAGAACACTAAAATTCTAGTTGTTAAAATGGCCTACCAACTTTTGAATTGTCGAATAATGAGAAAGTCTAGCTTAGGGGAATGAACTTTGGACACTTTTTCCACTGCAATCGCATGCATGTAGAGCACCGCACTCAATTAGTGCAAGTAACTTATGAATGATTTTGTGGATGCAATGTAGAAAACCTAGGTGTGGGCTAACCTCTATGATATGGTTATGTTTTAGTAGCCTTTTCTATGTCACATTGGAATCCCTATGATATGGTTATGTTTTAGTAGCCTTTTGCTTCTGATATCATTTCTTATGTGCATGACCGCCTCTCTGCCTGCAACAACCTCTATGAGGAAACCGTATTCCCATACTTATTCTGATTTTGAAGGCATGGTGGATAAGTGGGCATCTTCCTTCATCTAGGACATAAAACCATGAAACCTCATGATCCCAATGTGAGATGTCCCATCAACAAGAAATAAAAGGTATGAAATGTAACATCCAAATATGGACATCTCCACAAACTAGAATTTTGAATTAAGTCAAACCTCCAATGATATAAAGTGTGAGACCTTCAAGAGAAACATCCCGCCAAACAAAGCATGGAAAAGTGCAGAATGGCCTCAAATGGTGGATGTCTTCCTCAAAACAAGTTCCAAGCAAGTGGATCCATGAAAAAAGGCATCAAATTATATATGAAGAACACATGTGAAATTAATTCAATGATAAACTAAATCCAATTTGGATCAAGTAGAGTAAAACACCAAGTTGAAAAGGAGGATAGTAGATTTGGAATCTACATTGATTCCTAAACCATTGTTTATGTTAGCAGATTTGGAATCTACATTGATTCCTAAACCATTGTTTATGTAACCATTGGCCATTAGGACACCATATGAACAACTTGAATACAATCCCAAGATAATTTCCACACAAAACTGATCCCAAGGGTTATTGTACGGGGTTAGGGAGACAATTGCAACCAAAATTGAAAAAATATTGAAGTTGTTGATGGATCTATGGGAATTGATGAGCAAATCCTTTGTCCTTGACACCAAAATTATTTATTTGACCAACTCTTTGAATCAATGATTTACCAATTTCTCTAAAAAGGAGATAAAATGATGGCTTAGTGATTTGGTTATTGAGAATTCTCAGATTGATTGATTGACTCAATATCAATGCATAGAATTAAGAAGTCCATAACGAAATATTTTCCTTAACCGTGAAATAGGAGGTCCCAATGGGACCCATGATGGGTTACATCAAGACTTGGGTTGATAAAGAATTGGAAAATATATCTAAGGCCCTATAATATTTAGTTAAGAAGATAGTTAGGTTTTAAGAACCTTTCTAATGGCATGAGAGAGTATAAAATCATGGATTTCAAATAAGAACAATCTCACTTCCAAATTTTCAAGTCTTCCCCAATTTTCTAAGTTTGCTCACTATAACTTTCCCTTCCATATTTTCCTCCTTGTTTTTCTTTGCCGTTATATTATTTTTCCAATTAGTTTGATTCATGTTTTCTTCCAGGAATTTCCAATACTATTTTAGGTTGGTGTAGTCCCATCCCAACTCCTTTGAGAGCAAACATGACCATTTTATTTAAGTTTTTTTCATTGAAATTTGTAGAGGTTGCCTCATCCCTTTAAACCATTAATGATAGAAACCCTGGTGCTCAATTTACCCCATCAATGACCATCTTGACATGGTTTTCACTCATATTATGACCAAACATACAATTGTTATCAATATCTAGGGTTTCATCATTATTTTGTTCCATCTCATAATGCAACCCTAGGATGTTAAATATATTTCCATGATTGTTTATAGCTTATGGTTTCACTTTCCATCGAGGGCATGGTAAAATGGTTGAGGGAGAAACCATCATGTCAAATGGTCAATTATTTAAGTGGGTGTATGAAGGATGGAAATATTCTTTTGTGCCTCCCCCAACCAGGAAAGATAGACTAATGGATTATGGATTTGATGACTCAATAGCAAGGAGAAATGCACATATGTCATACCAACATGATACCAATAGGGAGAAATGCACATCTATGATACCAGCATGAAATGTAGTTGATGACTCAAGAACAGGGAGAAAAACTTACCGATTTTGACGACATTGCTCGAGCGAGGGATACTCTATCTCCAATCTCACTCGAGCTAGGGATGACAGTCTCCTCTGTCTCCAATGTCCCTTGATCTAGGGCTGACGGTATCCTTTGTCTCCAATTTCTCTCGAGATAGGGTTGACCGCAGTCTCCTTTGTCTCCAATGTTGCTCAAGCTAGGGATGGAAATCCCCTTTGTCTCCTAGTTTGTCTCTCTTGTCGGGATATGTTTGAGGCGAAGAGTGTCGAGGTTTTATCCTATTGAGATGTGTTCTGCGCAAAGAGTGTTGAGCCTCAAGCTAGGGATGATGGTGGTATCCTTTTTCTCCAATTTTGCTCGAGCTAGGGCTGACATTCCCCTATGTTTCCTAGTCTATCTCTCTTGTCGGGATATGTTTAAGGCAAAAAGTGTCGAGGGTTGCTCCTATCGAGATATGTTCTATGCGGAGAGTGTTGAGATGAGCTAGCTCTATCTCCCTGTGGTGATCAAGACTTAACAATGGGTGCAGGGATAGTTTTTAAATTTGGTTATATAAAGCATAGGTTGTTGGAAGTAGTTTTATATTTATTTAAAATTTCTCTACAAAATCCATGGTTTTTTGATCCATTTCCCAATTTTATTTTCAACTATTTATACCACCTCCCAAAGTTATTTAGTATAATTACGGAAAGAAAAGGGTATACATAAACATTTGAAGAATTGTCTTGGACAAATCCAAAACCACCTTTGGCCTTCAATCTAGCTAGGAGGTAGACACCAACTATATCCATAGAATTAGTTTTTGGCCCATTGATTATTGGACCAATATGTGATGCAAAAATTCAAAAGTCACTCCATGGTGTCTAGTAATATTTATCTTCAAGAATTTTGCAGGGCGGGGGAATGATTTATCCAAAAATTTATCAATAAATGGATTTCCAACAATACTATGCTTGGGTACTAGAATTCCTTTGATGAATCCTTCGAGCACCTTAATATATAAAATTATCCTAGTTATTCCACAAAAATCACATATAGGGTTAGGGTCAAGGGAAAACCCTATCTAAAGGATGGAAATATGCCTATGTGTTCATACATACATCTATTAATGGAGAGACAAGAAAAAAACATCATTAAATAAAGATTTAAGAACACTAAAAAAGAAGAGCCAAACTCTAAGGACTTCAACATGGCCATAATAAAATTCCACTCATTACACATGTGTTGATGGGAGTGTTTGTACTTTGAGTACTACCTAGTCCCCACTATTAGATTGATATGCTAGTGACATACAAAAAGAAAACAAAGTTTACTTATTGACCCAAGAAAACAAGAAATTAATATAGGGATTTGAGAGAGAAAAGTGAATAGGAAAACCCACAAACTTGTGCTCCTTAATGGATCATCCAAACATAAATTTGAACAAGAGGACCATAAGGATGAGGAATAGCTCCAAGTGATTTGCACATAAGACAAGAAAAAACATCTTCTCTACTTTTCCATTGAAAAACCCTAGACACATATTTCTAAAACAAGATGGAAACATTTTTTAGCTATTTGATTGATTCAATGAGACCAAAGCATGAAAATCAACATTAAACCAAAAACACACAAATATAGTGGGGAAAGAAGGTAAATTCTATCATAAGTCAAAGAAAATATTACATCAATTGATCATACCTTGCATATGCATGAGATGGATCTAAAGATCTTCTTCTTGGGTGTAGATTCATTGGAAAAATAACTGATGAATCCCTTCAATCAACATGAGGTGAGAATATAACTAATGAATTGGTAAGCCATAATATCATTTGGAGGAAACAATCCAAACACTAGAAAGGTGACATGAAACCACCCACAGAGAAATAAGGAAAATATTGACTTGGGAAGCAACTACTTTTGAAAGTAAAGTTTAAACCATGGGGAGATGAATCAACAAAGGTTAGGAATAATATAAAAAGGAGAATGATATTTTATAGTCAATGATGGGTGATTCAAAACACAGTTTTGGTAAACCATTGAGGTAAGCAAAACTCAATGACCATTATGACTAGATCAAATGACAAAAATGGGTGATGTTACGAATATTGTTTGGTCAAGTGACACCAATGCCTTCCTAAACAAGACTCATGGGGACTTAACAAATTGGGAAAAGTCCTTAATTCATAATAGTTTCTTTATTTCATTAGTTTTTTTTTTAAATGGTTTTTTTGGATTTTATAATTTTATGATGAAAGAATCAACTAATGATAGAGAGAAGAGGTGGAAACTAACTTTGAAATAAAATGGGTTTTCAACCATGCTGTTAACTCCCAAAATGAAACCGTCTTTTTGGCCGAGTTTGGGTGGATATCATAGTTTTCAGTAGTAGCTTCAAGTCATTTTCGAGTTTTTCGGTTCAGAAAATTTTTGGTTTTAGTGGTGGGTCTTAGGAAATAATCGAAAATAAAGTCTTCCATTTCAAAAAATGACTGTTTKCTTTCAACAGCTAACCTCATTTTTTATAACCTATTGTGTGCTGAGGAAAGCGCTAGCTTTCAACAGCTAAGCGCATCGCTTCACCAGTTCAAAACGCTGTGGAAAGTGACAAGGCACGAAAGCCTAGCAGACGACCCACACGTGGCACGCCGTGGAGAGTACCTGTTTTCGCGCCAAGGAACGATTTTAAAAAAAAAGGGGGTATGGTACGTTGTTTTGCTTTCCACGGCTAACACGAACTTCCTATCAAATGTCGAGCTGTGGAAAGGGTTCACTTCCCGCAGCTAACCGAGTTTTCCGAGAAGACCGTACGACTGATGAAAGTGGCAAGCGAGCCTGATGGTAAGAAAGTTCTTCAAACATCATAGCTGCGTGAAGCACGATCACGTGCTCATTACCCACGC
>JASDQU010277927.1:4540-14889 GCA_032191745.1 Picea mariana | reverse complement strand
TCCATCTTCATCATGTATCAATGAAAACTCATTGATCCATCTTCATCTATGCATTCTCATCAAGGACAATACATATTATATTACATCAATCATCAATCAATCAATCCTTTGACATCAATCAATCACTTGACATCCATCAATGACATCAATCAATCAAACCATTGGCATCAATGACAACATGATCCAACACTTGTCCTGAAATTAGACATGCTAGTTGAAATATATGCCTACAACTATGATTCACGGGATGGCTTGGTCAATGGTGCAGATGGAATACTCAAAGGCTATACCAAAACATAAAAACTTGATGTCCTCTGGATTAAGTTCCATGAACTGCATATAGGCCATCGACAAGAAACAAGTTGTCTTATCTATATAATTCAAACACAACAAGCGATTGTACACTTATCTTGCGAATATCAAAACCAGTATCGACATCGACAAAGATAGGTTGACTGAAGATTCGAAAATAGTTTCCAATTAAACTTGCATGTGCACGTACAGTCCACAGATCGCAAGGACTAACATTTGATAGTGTTGCATTTGACCTTGTTGAAATTCAAATTCATGGACTTGTATACACAACATTTTCCCATGTCAAAAGTATAGACTCCTTGTATTTACTAAGTCGTCTCACAAAAGATAACTTCAAAGTCAAACACAAAGTTGATATTGAGATGCAACGCCTAAGGACTACCGCAAAGTGGCATTTGCAGTATGATTACCAATCCATACAAACAAACTCATATGTATCAATTCTCTCACTTAACACGCGCAACCTACATGCACACATGGATGATATACTCAATGACTATGACACAATGCAATCCGATATTATGTGCTTACATGAAACATACATGACAATATGCATGCAAAACAAGCAATTTCCAAATCACAATTGCATATCGAGTTACATTACACATGGGGTGATGATATTGGTGAAAAAACATGTAACAATTTTGGAGCATATACATTTCGAAGAAAACAATGTTGAGATGGTGCTTGCAAAAGTATTTCTCCATGAATAAAAAATTGCAATATTGAATCTCTATGTTGCTATGCATGCAACATTCTCCAACATACTAAATGTTCTTTCCAATGCATATGGCCATTTGCATCTGAACAAAACCATTATCAATGTAAGAGACTTCAATATTGACATGGTACAAAATAATGCCAGAACAAAAGAATTGGAAAACTACATGTGCAAATACAGTCTTCGCTTTCTTTTAAACAACATAAACCATGTACAAAACACACTTATTGACCATGTATGGTCGAATGTGCCCATTTCTCAATACAACGTCTCTATCTTAGAAACATACTGGTCTGATCACGATACAATTGGTATTGCACTTGAATTATGAGATATACATCAANTGTCTAGCTTGTTGCAAAGAACCAAGTTATCCAACTTCTTAGTTTTCCCTGGTTTGTACACATACTGGTCTAATCACGATACAATTGGTATTGCACTTGAATTATGAAATACACATAAAACATATTGCAAAATCATATTTATATGTTTCAAAGAATATTTGTCTATCTTGTTGCAGAAAACCAAGTTATCCAACTTCTTAGTTTTCCCTACTTTGTAATTGATTTTGGACACAATTTTTTTACACAAATTTTTATATATACACAAACATGAATGAACAAAAAAAAAAAAAAAGTTACATTATTCTAACACTATCTGTTACTCTATTCCTTTTATTCTATTTTATTTACTCTATGTACATATTCCTTGCTTTTTCTTTACATGTCAACTTATGTTCATGTCCATTTTGTTTTGTACTTTTTTTCATAGAAACAAAGAGGAAAATTGGACAAGGGAAAGAACTCTTAACCAGAAATGTAGAAGAATCCATGGAAAGGTGCATACTTCTACCTGTATTCCATATCCAATTTGTTTTCATTTACTATGTCTATATTTGTTGCACTGGTTTGCAGTTCTTTTTTTGTTTTCCTTCGATACTCCATATCTTCCTATATATTAACTCATCTTCATGTCAATTGTATTTTCTGTGTTGCTATCTTGAAAAAATATTCCATATCCATATTTTTTTTCATGTGTTCCTACGTAACAACTTGCTTTCATCTCCATTGTATTCTCTGTATTGCTACATTGAAACAAGAACACAGTAATTGAGCAGAAGGATGGAGCCTTATGTGTTACATCTGAAAAAACTAGAGTACAATGTGTCGCAACAAATACAATGTGTATGCCTGAAACTAAGAGGTATGGTTACAAAAAACTCTGATCTGCATACGTTGTCCAATTTGTCCAGCTATATTCCATGGTTGATAATGTTTTTCCCATAGTTGATGTGTTTCTATGGATTGATAATTATCACACTAAGTGTTGTTTTGTGAGGCATACAGTTCTTTGATCCCTTTATTTTTCCTCTTCTATACTTATCCATTTTCCCTTTTATTCTTCCCCTTTATCATATGTTTCTGGTTCTATACTTAGTCCCATGTCTATGCTCGCGAGTTCCCGGGATGGCGAAGTGAGAAATTCTATGTCCCTCTATATCTTTACATCACGAGTCCGATCGACCATCGTTCATTTTCATACTTGGCCGATTTTATGGCCGCGGGTTCCTGCGTGGGCACCATCGAACTCTCATGCCCCATGTTCACGGTATACATCTTGCACCCGAAACTTCGGTGATCTACACAGCTTTTATATATACACAAACATGGATGAACAAAAAAAAAAACGATGCATTCTTCTAACACTATCTGTTACTCTATTCCTTTTATTCTATTTTATTTACTCTATGTACATATTCCTTGCTTTTTCTTTACATGTCAACTTATGTTCATGTCCATTTTGTTTTGTACCTTTTTTCATAGAAACAAAGAGGAAAACTAGACAAGGCAAAGAACACTTAACCATAAATGTAGAAGAATCCATGCAAAGGTGCATACTTCTACCCGTATTCCATATCCAATTATTTTTCATTTACTCTTTCTATATTTGTTGCACTGGTTTGTAGTTCTGGTTTTTTTTTTTTTTCCTTCGATACTCCATATCTTCCTGTATATTAACTTATCTTCATGTCAATTGTATTTTATGTGTTGCTATCTTGAAATAAATAAATTTGTACTCCATATTTTTTTCGTTTGTTCCTACGTAGCAGCTTGCTTTCATGTCCATTGTATTCTTTGTATTGCTACATTGAAACAAGAACACAATAATTGAGCAGAAGGATGGAGCCTTATGTGTCACATCTGAAAAAGATAGAGTACAATGCGTCGCAACAAATACAATGCCTATGCCTGAAACTAAGAGGAATGGTTGCAAAAACTCTGATCTACATACATTGTCCAATTTGTCCAACTATATTCCATGGCTAAGAATGTTTTTCCCATAGTTGATGTGTTTCTATGGATTGATAATTATCACACTAAGTGTTGTTCTGTGAGGCATACAGTTCTTTGCTCCCTTTCTTTTTCCTCTTCTATACTTATCTGTTTTCCCTTTTCTTCTTCCCCTCTATTATTTGTTTCTGGTTCTATACTTAGTCCCATGTTTATGCTCGCAGGTTCTCGGGATGGAGGAGTGAGTAATTCTATGTCCCTCTATATCTTTACATCACGAGTCTGATCGACCGCCATTCATTTTCATACTTGGCCAATTTTATGGTTGCGGGTTCTTGCGTAGGCGCCATCGAACTCTCATACCCATGTTTGTGGTATACATCTTGCACCCAGAACTTGGATGATCTACAATTCGACCCCGGACTCGAACCCCCAAGCCTCACTCTACCTACGATGACTCCGTCTGAATGATTGCATATAAATGTGCCAAGCCATATATTTTGTCTATTGCTTGTTGAGATAGATATAAACAACATCACTTTTATCTTGAACCAAGGTCTGTTGAGCTCCAACTATATTCCATGGCTGGAAATATTTTTCCCATAGTTGATGTGTTTCTATAGCTTGATAATTATTAGAGTAAGTGTTCTTGTGTGACATATACAGTTCTTTGTTCCATTTATTTTTCCTATTCTATACTTGTTCTTCCCTTTTCTTCTTTCCCTATATTATCTGTTTCTGGTTCTATGCTTAGTCGCATATTTATGCTCACAGGTTCCCGGGGTGTCAGAGTGAGAAATTCTACATATGTCTATATATTCACATCATGCGTTTGATCGTCTGTTGTTCGTTTCCATACTTAGCCAATTTTCTGGTCATGGGTTCCTGCGTAAGCATTGTCGAACTCCCATGCCCCGTGTTCGAGTATACATTTTGCACCCAAAACTCTAGTTATCTACAATTCGAGCCTAGACTCCTCGAACTCGCAAGCCTCACTCTGCCTATGATAAGTCTGTATGATTGCCCCTCCTTTCCATACTTAAGACCAGGTGTTTTTCTATGATTCATAAAGTTCTTTACTCCCTTTATTTTTCTCTTCTATACTTGTCGTTTTTTCCCTTTTCTTCTTCCCCTCTATTATCTGTGTTTGCTTCTATACATAGTCGCGTGTCTATGCTCGCGGGTTCTCGGGGTTGTGGACTCAAAAATTCTATATCCATCTATATCTTCACATCATGAGTCCGACTGACTCTTGTTTGTTTCCATACTTAGCCAATTTTATGCCTTTTGGTTCCCAGGTAGGCCCTATGGAACTCTCATGTCCCGAACTCTCATGCCCCATAATCGATGTGTTTCTATCGATTGATAATTATCAAACAAAGTGTTATTGTGTCAAGCATAAAGTTCTTTTCTCCCTTTATTTTTTCCTCTTCTATACTTAGTCACATTTCTATGCTCGCGGATTCTCAGGTGGCGGACTCGCAAATTCTATATCCATCTATATCTTGACATCACGAGTTTGACCGACTACTTTTGTTTCCTTACTTAGCCAATTTAATGGTCGTGGGTTCCCGGGTAAGCGTTATCGAACTCTCATGCCCCGTGTTCGAAGTGTAGATATTGCACCCAAAACTTGGGTGATCTACAATTCGACCACGAACTACTCGAATTTGCAAGCCTGGCTCTACCTACGATGACTCCGTCTGACCGCCCCACCTTTCCATACTTAGTCGTTTCTTCAAAGTTTTGTGGGTTTACGGACTCCCTGGTTCAAAAAAGTATCAAATCATTTTTCACTCCCCTCCATCCCCACCACCTTCGCCCCTTCCCAATGCACATTAATTATGATTTTACTAGTGACATATCACCACAGATGTTCGAAAAGATTGGCATTAATAAGTGGAAAGCTCGAGGACATATCCCATTAAAATGCATTAATGGGAGAATAATATGGAATCTGATTAGTTTCTTTCTGTCAATCTTGAATTCGAAAAAAAATGTTGGTTATTTTGGTTTTTTTAATGCATCATCATAGCAAGAATGCAATATTGTGCTAGCCCACTGTCATCTACAGAGGTGTTGACATGATGCCCCTCTTTAGTATTGTGCATATATTACAGGTTCACATATTTGAGAGTATGCTTGCATATGAAAATGTTGATCCACCCTTCGAATTTGAGCATAGTTTGCATTTGGGACACAAAGAATACTAATAAAATAAAATAATATGAAAATTGTTTAAGTATATATAAACAAATTATCTTCTACCTTGAACCTGATTTTGTCGAGATCCAGGTATATTACATATATGACAATGTTTTTCCTGCCTTTCCATACTTTCTCGATTTCTTTTCCATCTTTGCACACTTTCCCAATGCAAATTGATTACGCTTTTATTAGCTTTGAAAAGATTGTCATTAATGAGAGAAAAGTTGGACAACATCTCCCATTAAAATGCATTAAACAAACATTTACGGGAGATTATATTACCATCCTCCAGTGTTCATTCTAAATACTATCACACAATTACTGCCACATGTAGCAATATAAACAATCTTCATCAAAACATTAGTTTTTCTCACAGGCACCCCATGTTCACCCCAGTCGCCTGAAGTAAGCCATATTTGGATCCATCAACTAAACCTCCCTATTATCAAATTGGCAGAGGTCAATATTATGGCATCTGATTTTTCTTTTTCTTTTTTTGTGTGTGTGGATCTTGAGCTCGGAAAAATTGTTATTTACTTTAACTTTTTGAAGGAATTGTACCCTGCCTTTCCATACTTAGTCAATTCTTCAGCTTATGTTGTCACAAATTCACGGGTTTCCGAGCTTCCAGGTACACAAAAGTTCCCAAGCATTTTTCGTTGTCGTCCATCCCCGCCACCTTTGCACACTTCCCAGTGCACATTAATTATACCTTTATTATTCAAAACTCACCAGACACATCGAAAAGATTGGCATTAAAAGGTGAAAAGGTCGAGGACATCTCCCATTAAAACACATTGAACCAAGATTTACCGGAGATTATATTATGATGTTGTAGTGTTCATTTTAAATACTATGAGGAGCAAAGGAATGTTCTCATCACCTTATGGTTGCAGCTCAACAACATTTCTGTGGAGATACCCTGAAAATTTTCGGGCACGAGGACCAGAGTTTTCAGTGGTTCATAGCTTATGACTACTACTCGTCCCCTTCTTCTCGGAAGAAATTTATGTCAACATCTAGAATTGCAGGAGCAGATTGTGTCCCCGAATTTTTTTACTTTAAGGAGTTGGTCATGTGCTGCGCCGAGAACTATATTCTGAACCAGTGGATTATCCAGTTTTCCCAAGTCTCCCTATCACCTCAAGTATTTCGAAAGATATTAACACTTCTCGACCCAGCGCCTACTTTCAAGGGTGAGAATTGCAGGCAGTACTTAAAGAAGCATGGTAATGAGTTGGACCTCTTGCCGAAGTTCTTACAGAACCTGGCGGGCGCTCCCTAGGACATGGCCATATTACAGGTTAGTGCATTTAAAAAGCCTTTATGGCAAATTGCATGGATTTTCATGAGGATAACAGCACAAGAAAGTGCATCCCACATCTCTTGGATGATTTTGTATATTTTATATTTTACGGTCAAGGAACAAGCCATCTTCCATTGCGGTAGGTTGATTTCCATTGAAATATCTTCCCAGTTATTGAAATACACAAGGCAGAATAAATTATTTATGTCATCTTATTTAATTTTGGCGATGGCGAATTGTTTTCCATTCCCTGGACTATGTATGTGTAAGAAGTTGAACTGTGAATTTGACCCAGTAACATTCTCATACCAGATATTATGGAGACACAACGCTTGCCAACATTTTTATAAAGTCTTTAATGATTTTATTTCAGTTTTTAAAGCATTGATATTTGGAAAGTACTTTCCCCGGTTGTCTGGCCAGCTGACACAAACCTCCTACCCTCAGGCCGAGATCCACTCAGGATCTTTTCCAAAACCCCGCCAAGAGTTAATTAAACCCTTTGTTTAAGCCTATGAAGAATTTCGGGTTTCGCGAGTTGGAGGTTTTCGATGTAATGCCATAGCTCTTACAATAGCCGAAACACGAAATGTCAACGAAGGTTGACTCCTTCGAAGCTACAAGTGCACGCCACTTGTCACCCACTAACTTTCGGCTTTTGGGATTCGAGCGAACAACCAACAGCCTTTCCTCTTCCTCTGTGATTCCCTGGCCTCAAAATTGTGCCTTGGACAGATCGACGGTTGTGAGCCTCCCCTGATCCGATGGTCCGGATCTTTTCGGGGTTTCGCGAACCGGGAGTCCATGACTCTCAATTCCAAAATCACTTGTCACTCCAATCCCCGAATTCATGAAATGATCTAGCGGCTCAAACCGACCACGATCAATGGTCCACGTTGATTGTTGAAATCAGGGTGGTGGTTCATTCGACTTCTAACCACCTAACAACTCCTCTAGATCCTACGATCCTCGCGATTTCGCGAGTTCTCCACGAAGAATTATGACCACCTGATTCACTACCCAATGACTTCTACCCAAACAACTCGGCATTCTCCTTCCTGAACTTAATTTCGATGAGACAATTTCGACCTTCGTCTCCCTTTGACCACTTTCAAAGGTTAAATCCCTCCTGTGCTTCGCTTGTAAACTCAAGCTTCCAAAAGGATCCCTTCACACACTCCTTGCGGCAAACTTTCAAATAACCTCTGGTTATTTGAGTCTTCGACCCTGTGCACTCCTTGCAACAGTAGTCTCTCAATATTCCTCCTGGATTTGTAAAATCCAAGACCTTGCTCAGCCTCCGCACACCTTACACGGCTTTGGTGCCCATAACATGAAATCTGAATCTCTTCTGAGAGTTCTGAGATGAAACTCAGAGTCTAGTCGACACACTCCTTGCGGACCCTCCACTGCACTCTTTGTAGGAGTTCTCAGAAAGAGAAACAATTGAAACTCATTCTCCCCTTACCCAGAATTCAAACATTTAACTGAAAATTCCATAAACTACAAACATACATAGCATTGAAAGTAATGCATACAAAGAATACAAACAAGCCTGCAACATACCATTCAACAGGTAGTTCCAACAACCATAACCAACACATAGATTGGAATCAAAGGTTTCTTCTATTAATTCCAGTGCTCCTATACATGGTAAATATCAACAGCTTAAAATGCATGAAATTCTTTGTTCTCCTCTATTCTCTTTTGCAGCTCTACAACTTATGAATTCTGAATTATGTTACAATGATACAAGGGTTGAGGGTGTTTATCCTCTGTATTCCCTCCTACCTCCTACGCTCCTAAAACTGTCTAATCTAACATTCATATCTACCTACTTGCATTAAACAATCATAAATGTCTATTACATCTGGCGGATAGGAACACGCGCTCTAAAATCGGTTTAGATCTGTAGTTATAAATGTAATTGCACGTTCTTCCTATCTATTACATTAATGTCCATTCATTAATCTTTAAAACATTTCAAAATGTGCGCTAGCGCTTTTCCAGCTGTCTCCTTTAGTTAGGCGCGTGTCTTTGGCTTTATATGATGCTCCTGCATCATACTCCCTCGCTTGAAAATTTTCATGAACTCATGTTCATGAGTTCCTTCACTGTTTGTCCATGCTTTTGAATTGTTGTTTCATCCTCCCAGCTGGCATCTTCAATTGGATGTCCTTTCCATTTGACCAAGTATTCAAAATACTCTTTTCTCCTGGTCTTTTTGCTAATCCTCTTGTCAATTATGATTTCCATCTGTGGCTTTTCAACTACAGGCATTTGTTTTGTCCATTGAATCTTTTCTTGTTTATATTTTTCTCCTTCTTCCTTAGCTCTGTACAGGTACAAATCCGCGATATTGAATATCGGTGAGATTCCGACCCCATCGGGTAATTCAATCTCATATGCGTTTGTCCCAAATTTCCTTATGACCTTGCACAATCCAATCTTTTTCATTTTCAGCTTGTTGTATGTTCCCCTTGGGAACCTCTCTTTCCTCAAATGCACAAGAATCAAATCACCAACTTCAAATTGAAGTTCTCGCCTGTGTTGATCTTCTCTACGTTTGTATTCTTGGCTTGAATTCTGCAATCGCTCCTTGATTCTGCTGTGAAGCTCCTTCATTCCTTCTGCAAAGTCCTCTGCACTAGCACTCCTAAATTCAACTTGTTCTGAGTAATTCAATTTAGAAACTCCCCTTGGCTACATTCCATATACAATCTGGAATGGACTTTGCCCTGTGCTTCTATTGAGTGAATCATTGTAAGCGAATTCCGCCTGTGGCAGAATGTGATCCCATTGACTGTGGTGTTCAGTCACTAAGCTACTTAACAAATCTCCCAAGCTCTTGTTCACGACCTCAGTCTGTCCATCCGTCTGAGGATGATAAGCTGAGATAAAAGACAAATTTGTCCCCAACTTCTTCCATAAATTCCTCCAGAAATGTCCTACAAACTTGGTATCTCGATCAGAAACGATACTCCTTGGCAAGCCATGAAGTCTGACGACTTCCTTGAAAAACAGGTTCGCAATATGAGTTGTGTCACTGGTTTTCTGGCATGGTATGAAATGTGCCATCTTTGAAAATCTGTCTACTACCACAAATATTGAATCATATCCCCTTTGTGTCCTTGGCAGTCCCAATACAAAATCCATGCTCACGACATCCCACGACCTTTCTGGTATGGGTAACGGTTGGTATAACCCTGTGTTCTGCCTTTTTCCTTTCATGTGTTGACAAATTCTGCACTTGTCCACAAATTTCTTCACATCTGTCCTCATCCCTGGCCAGAAATATGAGCCACTCAACTTTGAGAATGTTTTGTCATGATTGAAGTGTCCAGCCAATCCTCCGCTATGTTTCTCCTTCAACAAATTCTCCCTCATGGAGCATTTCAAAATACATAGTTGATTTCTCTTGAACAATAATCCATCCTGGATCATGTATTCAGTCCATTGGCTTCTATCCCTGAGAATTGGATTCTCAGACGCCTCATATGCCTCTTTG
>JASDQU010277921.1:3501-14889 GCA_032191745.1 Picea mariana | reverse complement strand
CATCTTCACCGTTGTACTTGCCATCAATGACAATCTTACGCTACCTGTAAAGCATACCAAACATCCTATGCACTATCTCTTCTGATCTTATCGAGGTTTCTCTGCAGCTTTATCGAGGTTGCACTGCAGCTTCTTCCCAAAATACTTCTAGTGCCCGTCTATTACATTCTTCCTGTATTCATGCCATCTTCATTGCTGTACTTGCCATCAATGACAACCTATTAAACATTTCCAACAGGTTGATCCATGGTATGGTACACATTTTGCACATGGTATGGTACAGGTTTTGGTACATGGTTGATGCATGATCTGGTAGAGGTTGATGTGACATAGAGACAGTGACAGGTTGATGTGACAGTGATAGTGACAGGTTGATGTGGCAATGACGGTGATAGTTTGATTGATGCATTAGTGATAGTGGCAATGAAATCATCATTGGTAGTGATAGGTTGAGTCTACAATTATATTTTGGGGAGGCAAGACAGGGAAAGGAAAGGTGGTTATATCCTCCTTCCAGTTGGTGTTGGAGAACACAAGGAGTTGGAGCTTCCTTCAATTTGGAGCTTGTAAATTAGGGGGTCGCAGCCTCCTTATGGTTGGAGCCAAAGAACACATGGAGTTAGATATTCCTTCAGATTGGAGCTTGTAAATCAGAGGGTCATAGACTCCTTCTGGTTGGAGCTAGAGAACACAGGGAGTCAGATATTCCTTCAGGTTGGATACTGTAAACTATGGGGTTGGAGCCTCCTTCCAGTTGCAGCTGGATAATTCAGGGAGTTGTAGCTTCCCTAAGGTTGGATCCTGTAAATAGGAGGCTGGAGCCTCCTTCCAGTTGGTGCTGGAGAATTGGGAAGTTGGTGCTTCCTATGAATGTAATATTGATATATATAAGAAATCATTATGTGGTTTTCTCCCATTTGGGTTTCCACATAAATTCTGGTGTACTGTGTATCTGGTGTGATATTGTTGAATGGTACTGCTTATGGTTATATGCTCATGATATATTTAATGCAATCATAAATGATATACTATTGATAAAGTTGAAGTTTATATATTTTGATTGAAAGTGGTAAAAAGTGCTCATATTAATTCACCCCCCCTCTCAGTATTCCAACATGGTCAACAATTTCCCTGCCCAAAGAGCTAGGTGGTTGGGGCCTTAAGGACATTTTCCCTTTCACTAGGGCTCTCGCTAGCAGAAACCTGGGGAGGCTCACTCAAGGAAATTCCCTATGGGTCTGTGTTATGAAGTTTAAACATTTCTCTAATATTTACATTTCTGAGTGGTTCAAAATTCCCTCCAAATCTTCCAAAGGGTCCTGTTAGCACTAAAATCTACCTCGTCAAAATTTTTGGATTTTCACCAAATTGCACAAGATTCACTAAGCCGCTTGTCACCTCAATATCAATTTGGTGTATGTTGTATGAGATATTCATATATCAGTAGAAAATTTGCAGGGTCAGGTGAGATTGTCTTTGCTGAAGTTTTAAACATCTGGTAGTGAGATTGTCTTTGCTCCTCAATGGTTTGCATGTTTCTACCATCCAAGAAAGAAAAGGGGAACATGGGTTTTTATTTTAGAATCCATGAGATGGTTTTATGCTCTTTATATCATGCCAAAACCTCTTCAAAGCAACCCAAATATTTGGTCATAGATTTTTGTTATTCACGTCATTTTCCAGGAAACAAACTTTTGGCATGATTTATGACCAAATGATGAGTAATTTCAAAAATCCAAAACATGAGTTTTTTCCAGAACGGGCCCAATTACATTCCACAAGAGAAGTTTCTAGAAATAAGGAATGATTTAGAAGAAATCTACGTTTTTCAAAAATGAATCAACCTAGATTTTCTGTGTGGGCCGTTTTAAAGTCAACTAATGCCAAGTGCAATGCCTAGTTAGTGTAGAGGTGCCAATACGATGTTGTTTTGATTAAATAATGATAAGAACAATATTATAAACAAATCCAAATTTTCAAACACAGTTCGATCAGCTCTAGATTTCCTATGCCAGATTGAATATTTATTTTAGTTTTAGTTTTATTCCTAACAACTTGTAATGGCTATAAATTATATCATTGGAAATGTAATGGGGGTTTCAATCTAGGGGGCTTGAGAGAGACTTTAGTGGAAGCAAGACTGTGTTCTCATTTTATAAGCCTTTGGCATTAGTTTTCATTATATTTGATTATTAGAGATTCTCGTGGACTATATGATCAATCTATATTTATCTTGTGTTTTTCGCACCCATTATTCTTCCTATTTGAGTGAAATTCATGAATTACAGAATCCATGTGCATTAAAGCTTTGGTGCTCTTGCTTTGTTCTTTATGAATTTTATTCAAATATCACTTCTTCATAAACCGAAATATTTTATGTTTAATAAGGTTTCTATCTTATGAATGTATGAGATGGATCAACATGTGAAACTTGTACTAATTCATATTTTTAGTTCTTATTTATTCCATAAGTCATGATCAGTTTTGTAAACCTGTTTGATGTTGTAATCCTCTTTCCTCTGATCCATGAAATGTAATATATGGCTCCATGCCCAATGGTCCTGATTTTTGATCTGTTTTACAATGCATTAAGTCCACTTCCCTGCTTCTCCTCCTTTCTCATCTAGTCTACTTGATCCACCAATATCCCAATCCCAGTTAACCTGAACCACCTATTCCTAACCAAGCAATTTGATTTCAATATGTTCTAGGCATTTCTATTTTACAGTCAAGAGAAATCTCTAATGATAACATCTTTTGGCGCCGTCACCAGGGAATAGAGAACAAATTTTTTTTCACTGGGCGTATGACAACGATTAGAATTGATTGTTGATGGTGAACAAGGCTCAGTCATTGAAGACTGACTATGGATTATTCACATGGAAACTTCATGGTTGAAGAACCCACTGGTGACTCCATTGGTTCATAATGTCAAAATCATCTAATGCTCGGATGGATGCTATAGTAGCTGCAAGGTATGTCTCCTTTGTTTTTTCAAATATACCTGGCTTTCCAAATCTTGTACAAGATAGAAAAGAATGAGAAAACCCCTTCCGAAAATTAAGGGAGGAGATTGGGAAGTTCCTGCTGAAAATTTGTTAGATTTTCATGAATACATGCATCAAATAGGGATTTTTCATGAGGATGTTTTGATTAATATGTTCAGATATTCCTTGGAAGGAAATTCCCAAGAATGGTGTATATTGTTACCTTCTTCCATCATTTCTTCATTGAAAGAATTTCATGCTGCATTCCATTCTTATTATAAAGGGATTTTTTTGTTGAGTTTCTTTATGATGAATGTTGTGAAGAATTTGAAGTGTTACATCATCGTCCTAATAATAGGGGTCAAGATGTTAGTTATGAATATATATTTAATCATAAAAAATATTTTATTCAGCATGATGTTTCTCTTTTTGAAATTGAAGAAAGTATATTATTGTCTTCCGATAATATTCTTGCTTTATAATTTGCTGAAGAAAAGTGTCAACAAATTTTAGGAGATTATGTTGCCCCTGGAGGATATGAAACATGTAGTATTCATGAATTGTTTTAAGGAAAACAAGTGGAGTACAGTTTGATTGAGGAAGCATAATTTACACAACAACAATGTTGTCTTATAAATCAGGTGGATTTAATTCATGTTCTCCAAGATCCAATATTTGTTTGGATGGAGTCAGCTTCTTCAGAGGTCCCAAATGTTTCATTTTTTGGCATGATACTAATTTGCAGCAATAAGTATAAACTACTCATGGATTTTTTGGTGTGCATATCATACTCTTTTTATAATTTCTCAAACAACTGCATACATGATAATCATTTTATCAGTCAAATGCTTGCTTGGTTGCATTGAAAGTTTTCTTATTCATGATCAAGTTGGATCCAGATGATTAGAGTAGGAGGTGTGATGAATAAGCTTTCTATCTGAGCATTTGGTTTTCAGCTTGATTTAGTTTGTAATTGATTAGATGAATAAAACTCCATAGCCCAATGGAGAAAAGAACTGGTGCAAAATAGTTTCAATTCCATATTGCAGCTTTGGTTTGCAATGTGTGATGAGCAGTCGGAGTTTCAAGAATTGAAATGGAAAAAGGCACATCAGCTTGTGTGTTCTTAGTGCCTTTCAAGGAGGACACTATCCCCAGTTGAAGCCAATGTTATCACTAAAATCTACCTCATCAATTTTTTTGGATTTTCACCAAATTTCACAAGCTTCACTAAGCCTCTCGTCACCCCAATATCAATTTGGTGTATGTTGCATGAGATATCCATCTATCAGTAGCAGATTTGTAGGTTCAAGTGATCTTGTCTTTTCTAAAGTTTTAAACATCTAATAGCGAATTTATCAAATTTGCAAAAGGAACTCGCTAACGGAAGTTCTGGGAACGAAATTTTAAAAAACTTGCTTGATGGTTTGCCTATTTCTGCCATCCAAGAAAGAAAAGGGGAACATCAGTTTTTATTTTAGAATCCATGAGATGGTTTTATGCTCTTGAGATCATGCGTAGACCTCTTCAAATCATCCCATATCCTCTCTCAAATATTTATGTTATTCACATCATGTTCCAGGTAGCAAACTTTCGGCGCTATTTATGACTGAGGAGGAATGTCAAAAATCTAAGACAATTTTATCAACAAATTCAAATGTTCAATCGATCAACTCTAGATTTCATGTGCGATATTGAAGATTTAATTAATTTTTAGTTTTATTCCTAGCAACTTGTAATGGATTTAAATTCTATCATTGGAAATGTAATGGGGGGTTCGATCCAAGGGGATTGAAAGAGACTTTGGGTGGAATCAATATTGTATTCTCATTTTGTAAGCATTTGGGCATTACTTTTCATTATATTTGATTATTATAGATTATTGTGGACTATATGATCAGTCTATATTTATCTTGTGTTTTTCACACCCATTCTTCTTCCTATTTGAATGAAATTCATGAATTACAAAACCCATGTGCATTAAAGCTTTGGTGCTCTTGCTATGTTCTTTATGAATTTCATTCAAATATCACTTCTTCATAAACATAAAGTTTTTTTGTTTAATGAGGTTTATAGCTTATGAATGTATGAGATGGATCAACATGTGAAACTTGTACTAATTCATATTTTTAGTTCTTATTTCTTCCATCTGTCATGATCAATTTTGTAAAACTATATGATGTTGTAATCCTCTTGCCTCTGATCCATGAAATGTAATAAATGACTCCATGCCTAATGGTCCTAGTCTCTAATCAATTTTACAATCCATTAAGTCCATGTCCTTGTCTCTCCTCGTTTCTCATCTAGTCTACCTGATCCACCAATATCCCAATCCCAGTTAACCTAACCCACATATTCCTAAACAAACAATTTTCTTTCAAGATGTGCTAGGCATTTCACTTTTGTAGTCAAGAACAATCTTTAGCGCTAACATGTTCATTGTGTGTAAGGCCATGGTCGACGTATTCAATATGGTGGGAGGATGGATGGTGTGGAAATTTGGAATTGGAAGAAGAATATGCCTAGGAGAGTACCCTTGGTTAGGCTCTGGCCAAAATTAAAAAATCTCTATCTCTTTGATCCAAAATCTTAGGGTACAAAATAGTTTCAGTCTTAATGAAGTAAGAGTGGGAAACCCACAACCCAGAGGTTGAATTGGATGGAGAGACACGGTTTCTTTCTGGATCCCTAGTGTTTTAGCAAAGGAATGGAGGTCCTATGAAGGTCTTTTATGTGAAAATTACATCTCTTTGGATGATGATATGGAATATTTTCTTTGCTGGTCTAGGAATCCAAAAGGTGGATCCTTCACTGTGAAGTTGGGCTACAAAGTATGGCAGGAAGAAAAAATTGTTGGGCCTAAAAAATGGTGGTGGGGTTTGTTGTGGAAATCCAAAGCTCCCACTAGATGAAAAATTACTCTTTAGCTAGCCTTGAATAATAAACTACTCACATGGTTCCTGAGGTGTAGGAAAGTCAGTGACGGAGTGTGTTGTTAAGCCACTCTGTGTTGAAACGTCACCGGTTCAAAACCTGCGGGGACAAAAAATCCAACCATGTTAAGGTTTGGTGTGGCTCAGGCCGGGTGTGATCCCTGGGTGATTTTGATGGCTTAGATTCCCCTAAGTCGTGGTTTCTCAAGCCAAAGGTTAATCCTGATGCCAAGAAGGTCCAGACCAATTAACAAACAAAAAATAAATAAACTACTCACATGGGACAATTTTGTAAAGAGGGGTTGTTGTGGACCCAACCATTGTACTCTTTGTAAAGAAGACCCATAATCCATTTCTCACATATTTACATTATGTCCATATGAAACCAAAATGATGAAGATGATCAAGGAAAACATGGATGCCAAGTCTGCTTGGAATAAGGAAAGCTTGGATGAAAGCCTCAAAGAGTGGACCATCGAAATATCTGTAAAGATTTATGAAAGCCTCTCGATTATATTCATCTCAAGCATCTGGTGGGCCCATAATAGTGCCATGTTCAATGAAAAGCACTTTCTAGTGAAAATAAAAATAATAATTACTCTTAATTAGGAAACAGAGTTCAAGGAAGATCACAAGGAAACAATACCTCACAACCCAATACTACCTTCTATTGACTTTGAAATACCCTGAGGGTATTTCGATGGGGAAAGCTAAGGGAACCCACCAAAATGCAGGGTTGGTGCAATGTTGTATCTCAACCATTCTCATTATATGTTTATAAGATATGGACCAGGATTTGGTTCAACCAATAGGGTTGAATTTATCACCCTCTAGCTACTCCTTGAAATGGAAAAAGAAAAGGATGTAAGGAAGCTTCAAAAGGGGTAATAAATTGGGCCAGGAAGAAAAACAAATTCCAAGACGTCAGACTAGCCCCTATTATGAGAGATATAAAATTGACATTTCATTCTTTTCAGTGGTTGTCGTTTCATCATGTTCTTAGGGAATTAAATTGTAAGGCTGATGATATTTCTAAAGAGGCGTGTCTCCTTCCCACTGAAGCCTTTGGGATCTATGAATATATTTATGGAGAATTTTATTGCACTTATTATAGTTTGCGAAAATCCCGACCCAATCCACAAGAGTGAGAAAACTATGGGAGTAACTACCCACTGTCACCTAAAATAGATACTCCCCTCACTTTAGTGATGATAATTCACCACAAGGGGGGAATCACGGTGACCCTAGGGGCATTGAGATGGAAAGTGTTATAATAACCAATGAAGCCCCTATAGGTCAAGTTTGATGGTGGAAAAATGATTGGAAATAAGTCTTGTTGATGAAGGGAGGTTGCCAAAGTGTTGGGTACCTGCAAGACAATGTTAAACCTTCCCGAGACAAGACAATTGATCGAGATACAAGACAAATAACCAAAGGGACAAGAACAAAAATCTTGCTTTCCTAAATTGCATAAGTATGGAAATATATTTTCTGCAATAAACAAGTTATATCATCTGCAAATCTAACCACCAAAATCAAATAAGAGATGAGGAAAATAAAGCTAGTAAAGACTAGTTAAACTTTCAATTAATTAAGCACGACTAGTGAGTTTTAGGGTTGTTTATTAAGTGTTATCAGTAATGTATTATAACATCCAAGTGGCTGTAGAAAAAAATTGCTACAATATCAAAATATAACCACAACAATTGACAAGTAAATCGTTTGAAAGATAGCTAATAATCAATAGAATAATAATCTAGGTTCACAAGTAAATTTCAGCGGTAGATTAGAGAGTAATGTGTGAAAAAGAGATTTTATGCAGCCCTAATGGATGTAACATTAAATTTATTACATCAGAAAATTTCTTGGCTAAAAGAGGATGCCCTTAGGGCACAAGAATTCTTATAACATGTAGAAAATAATCCAACTTGAACAATTGCAATATCTCGTAAATTCACGTATTCCAATGCAAGAATATTGTGTCTCCAATGCAATTTAGACTAGTTCTTAATCAATTGAGAAATAGATTCTCTTTTGTAAGAGATATGATTTTCAACTTCTCTAGGGGTGTAATTCCGTGTACTTACTAGAGCATGCAAAACCTAACAAGGTAAATCTAGGAGGGTGTAATCCCTTTTACTCCTCCTAGCAATCTTTGCTAAAATATCTTTATTCAAGATAAGGATGGATCTTAGTGGAAGGTGTATCCCCTTGTACTCCTCCTAGGGTTTAGACAAGAATAACCATGAAACAAGAAGACACACTAACAATATGTATAAATTTCTTACCAATTTCAAGAGATAGCAAGACAAACCCTACTTTACCAAGAATATTCCACCATAATGGCAAGAACCAAGCATCCAAGAGATAGCTCACCAATTTTTCCTCCAATGGACAAGTTAAATCATCACAAGATCATCGAAGAGAGAGAGATATGAAATTTTCCCAAAGAAGGCGAAAATTTCAGCCAAGTCTCTCACTCAAGACAAAGTGAATTATGTTAAAATGAAATGTCATAAGGCCTTCAGTTTTAAAAGACTTTCTAAAATATGTTTCTACACTTAAATTTAGGGTAAAACACAATTAGGGAGGCCTACCTCCTAATTTTCTCCTTTACAAAATTAATTTCAAAATTACAAAAGAAACAAGCTCTAAATGATGACATCATGCCCTAAAAGGGTGATGTTTTGGCACTTTGAGCAAGACGTTGAGTTGGATGAGGAAAGTTGTTGGGCCTCCAAAGGCCATCTGCCACCTTGCCAATTCTTCTAGTCCATCAACCATGCCAAGACATCATCAAGTCATCACAACCACCAAAACCCTATCCTTCCATGTGTGACGTCATACCCTCAAAGTGTAGTGCAAGGCCTCCAAAGGCAAGTTGTTGGGGGTAGGAAGAATAACAAATCACCTATAGGGGGTCCCCAAGTTCCTCTAAAGGAAACATCTCTTATCAAGGTGTCCATGAAGCAAGGGTGCATCATCCATCCTATGGCCTTCACGCCCCAAGTGAAGTTCCAAGTGACCTTCTGCCTCCACAGAAATATTTCCACTTGTCAAGGCCCTACAAACACAAGAAAATTTCCCCTCCTAGGGCTCACAAGTCACAAGAATCATGTCAAGTAAGACATATATAATAAAATAACTACCCGAACATGTGCATCAAATCCCCCCTCTCAAAATAAACAAATTCTCAAAGACCTTATGCAACTTTCCAAATTTAGGTATGGGATGGTTGTCATGGTGACCTATTGGGTGAATCATTCCCCAAGTTAAGGAGTGTGTCCCAGGTGGCCCCTCTTTAAGTCATGTGAAGAGTATGAGGTAGATGGGGGTAATACTTTGGGAATGGGGTTTCTTGGCATACATGGGCTCATATTGTCTCATTTATGGGTGTCTTTGTAGAGGATGTTCTTCCCTTCATCCATGATGCATGATTTTTCCAAACCCTTTTTCCATTAGTTTATTAGAGTGCTCCCAAGTTGAAGCTAAAGTGGGACTTCTATCTAATCATGAAAAACATTTCCCACATTAACTCTACCTTGGTCACACTTTGCTTCCCCAAGTTGAAGATGATGTGTGGGACTTCTACCTAAGCATGAAAAATATTTCCCACGCATGCTCTACCTTGGTTGGCATGTTCAATTATTTATTATTTTACGGGTCCCTCAATTTTTTGTGAGAAACATTTCATTGTTCCTGAAAACCCAAAATATGAGAAAAAAAAGGGAGAGAAACATGGAAAGTGTCAAGTATGTGTGATAATGGTATGATTACTCGTCAAGGATACCCCCCAGTAGAAACCCTTTTCCCAAGGGTTACTACTTACTAGGAAAGCAATGTCAACCACCAAGGTGAAACAAGGAAAAGAGCATAATTTCCAAGCAAATGTTTTCAAAATCAAGGAAGAACCCTTTGCAACATATTCAAATGATTCATTTATTACAATGACACTTACCACAACACCAGACTCATTACCTCATGGAGCAAGACATGTTATCCTTTGTGAGCCAAACTGGTGTGGTGAATGGTGCAACCATCAATATCATGGTGGTGGGTGGTGTGATGTGGTGCTCTTCCTATTGGTTTGTCTCTTAGTACTCCATGTCTGCAACCTGAGGGCCTCAAGACATCATCTCCTTAATTATCCCTGGAAATGGGGGATAACATGTGGCTCCTACTTGGGGACATGTACTCGTCGTAGAGTGCATGAGAACCACAACATATATTGGTAATACATGTGCCTACACACACTAAAACAAAAAAAACGTGTTTTGGCATCTAGGATGGCACACTCATCCTTTGTTCATATAATGAAAGTCTCAAAAATTAAAATTGACAACTAATCTTAGAAAGGGAAATTTTGTTTTTTTTTCAAAATTTCTAAACTAACATGTAATATAATGAAAGAAAAATATACAAATCAATGTTAAAAGTAGAGAAAAAATGAGATGCAACTAAACTACCATGAGCAAGAAAAATGCAAATGCAAGTTAAAATAGATGATCTTCCTACTTACCTGGGGCCCATGGACCAAGGTGATCAATTCCTGCAGATGTTAGGTGAAATCATACAACTAGTACAACCACCTACTCAACATCTCACCTAAGTGCTTCCCCCTGTGCTTAATTATAAAATATTTCAAGGACAAGTTAATCACATAATAATCATGGATATGAAGAAGCATATACTGAATCATGGGAAGAAACTTATAGAGGTGGGTGGAAGGGAGAAAATCCAACTAGAGAGAATAGCCACAAGCCTGATCGATCTGTCTCTAAATGGGACTATTGTATATAGATTATGGCTCATCTTCTTCTTTGCATAAAGACCCATTGCTTGTTGAAGACTAAGATGAGATGAGAGACCAGAAGAAAATTGGATGGCTTCCTTGATAAGAATATAAAAGGTAAGGGACAACCTCATGTTCAAAGATAGAAAATCGTTGCCTCTACTTTTGCAAATCCCTATAGAAAACCCCAAAATGAAAATACTTCCATTATGTAGTGCGAGTTTCTAACAGCTCTGGGATGGTCATGATTGGTACCCATCAGAATCTGAGTACGAAGGTGGCTGAAGATCTTCATAGGACAAGCATGCATCCTTAAAAGGATATGAATCATAACCCCCAAGATATGAATGGAAGTCATCATGAGTATATAGTGACAAGTCATCCTCAAATGGATGAAATAAATCTATGACCATATCATCACCAGGATGCCAATAATCTGAATCATATGCACATGAAGGCCAACTCTCTGAAGATGATAATCCAACTCCATTTGCATGAGAACTATCCTCTATGTCGTAAATGGGATCTATATCAAAAATAAAGTAACCTAGATCCCATCTACGTCTTCCCACCTGTATGAAATCATCAATGTGTTGATCAACCATGTCTAATAGGTCCTCCATGAAATCATCTACATTATCTGGACCAATCACCTCTTCATCTTCATGTATAGGAG
>JASDQU010277920.1:0-14889 GCA_032191745.1 Picea mariana | reverse complement strand
AGATCATGTTTCTCATCCTACCTCACTTGTGGCAAGATGCCAACCTCTGTGATGTAGGTATCTAGATAAACATGTTCCTACACCATCCTACCTCACGTATAAGTAAGTGCAAGTATCTCCTTGTCACTCTTAATCTTATCAATGATTTTATAGTTGAGATATTATTATTGTTAGAATCACTCATGGTTTACTTACATGTTCTAGTTATTGTTCCATTAATATAGTAATTATAATTTTCTCATCTCTAATCTCCTAATTTATCCATTGCATCATTTACATGATAGTTAGGATTATTTTTCTATCATTCTTATGAAGTGATTAAATTCACTTGTTCCCCCATGTCAAAATTGTGTGTTTAATATGCAATGTTTGTCTACCAATATTTCTTTCTCATTTGTCTTCTACTTGCCTAACATTACACTAATCCACATGGCACACCTTGTAGTTTTACCTTACACTAATTCTCAAGGCATAGGGGTCTTCACATGTACGTCATGGGATATATAGGCCTAGTTGATGGAGGATTCCCTCACAACAACAATGTATCTCGTGTACATTGCAAATACCCTCATATTACCCCTATATAATTTCTTCCATTGCTCATTCTTTGCATCTTTCTATTATTAACATCTTTTGGATAGAAGTTTCTATAAGGTGAGGTAAAATGTATAGAATATCATATGTTCATAAATTATATAGCATTCATTCTTTGGTTACTAATGCCCTTCAATATTCCCTAGCTCATTATAAATCCCTCTAGGATCACCATCAAGGCTTTGTCTAGTTTCAAATTGGTGACTGACTTTGGTTGTATATGGACAAACAATTTTTTAAGGGGTAGAATCATAAAAAACTCAATCATATTTGCTATTGTCCCTATATTAATGGTTGTCATTACTATTTCCCTTCCTTGCTAGACATCCATAATATAATTTATGTCAATCATCTCAAGCTATATGAGCCATCTATTCTGGAAGAGGAAGTTCAAGTATGCCACTTAGCAGATAATATCCATACACTAGTGGACCTACACACCTGCTACACTTGTCATCAATGAATTACTTCCTATCTTGTTGAATGCCAAGGTCACCATCCCACTCAGGACAAATCGCTATCCTAAGTTGTTTTTAAAAATAACTTCTTGCATCTTGTTGAGAAAGTAGAGACATTCTAATATGGCATTACCATATTACAATGTAATATGGCATTACCATATTACAATGTAATATGGTAATACCATATCTCATGTAATTTTATTTTATTTTAACTTAAAGGGCACGTCGCAATAGAGACGAAAGTTCATCACAATTTGCCACGGTTTTGCATTGCACATACAACATCTACGTTGTAAGTTTTTTCTTGGCATAACTTTTCGTCGCTATTGCCACGCTTTTGCGTCGCAACATTCCACATTTTTTTTTACATTGCCACGGTTTTTCGTCATAATTGCGATGATGTATAAAGTTAACTTATCTTGATGGTGACGACACGTGGAGAGATAATTTCGTTGTTGTTTCCACGACCAATTGGTTCGTGGATATAGTGACGAAAAATAGTCTCAGCTTTTGTGGAAATTGCGACGAATAAGTGTGGCAATAGAAACAAAAAAAAGTGGCAAATTTGTTCATATGTACTAGAGTGGAGATAACCCTAACTAGGGTTTTAGAAAACTTTTCACACTCCACTGCAGCCATGAAACTTTTCCGTTACAATACCTCCGCTTCCTCAGACTTGTGTAACTTCATATGTATCAATGAGTACCTGCAATGAACATTTCACAATAATAGATATTCAATGTGCTCAATAGATGCTAATAAGAGACCCTTGCTCTCTTCTTTATACTCTCCAATTAGCTTCCTCTAGGGGTTATCTTCTAACTATTTTACCCAACTTCCTTCTTTTAGGGATAACCCACTTCTAACTATTTTTTCCACTTACAACCACTTTATCCACAAATAGTAAAATCACCACTTCTAGTTGCAACTAACTTATTTAATTATTTTCTTTTTGCGACAACTTAACTCATGATTAACTCCTAGTTACAACCACTTTGACTAGTAAACGTATTCTAGGAGATTCTAGAATAAATTGACTTCTTTGACCTTTTAAGGGCTTCTAGATAACTCGTGAGGGTTCTCCAACTTTGCTAAGCCATATCTCCTCAATCGTGAGGAACTACGTGACGTATCACATATAACTAAAAATGACACGACATGTATTTGGGACACTCGGGATCCTTTTAAAGGTCCTATAATTAATATATTTTGAAATCCATTTTGAATTATTTTAAATTTTTTATAAAACTTTAAAGTTTAAATATTAATATTGTATAATCTATTTCAATTTTTTGGGTGATCTAGAGTTCTATGGCTATACATAAAGAAAAAAGTGGTTCAATTTCTTTTTATTGTAATGAAAGTTTATTAATATTTTTTTTTATTGTAATTAAATTTTATTAATATATTTTGAAATCCATTTTGAATTTTGATAAAACTTTAAACTTTAAATATTAATATTGTATAATCTATTTCAATTTTGGGGGTGATCTAGAGTTCTATTGCTATACATAAATCAAAGGTAGTTAAATTTATTTTTATTGTAATTAAAGTTTATTAATATATTTTGAAATCCATTTTGAATTATTTTGAATTTTGATAAAACTTTAAAGTTTGGGGTAATCTCAAGTTCTATAGCTATACATAAATAATCACAAGTAAAATTCTAAAGAATCACAAATAATCATTTACCCTCTTAAGGTCCGATAGACCAATCGGTCTTAGTGGACGTTAATCATCATCATCATCATCATTATCCATCTAGAATAGTCTCACTTGCAAATTCACTAATATTCATTACATTATTCCTCAACCAAACTTGGGTTCCTTAACCATACTATCGGGGTTACCGGAATTTTCTATCAGACTTGCTTCAAGGGTTGACATCAATGAAAACCAACCCAATTAATCAACAATATCCCCCTTTGGCATCGATGGTGACACTATGATGCAACACTGAATTCATGTCGCTCATGCTCCCCCTGTGACCATCGGTCCCCCTACAATCATGCCTTTGTGCTATCTCTCCATGCATCTAAGAAGAAGAAACATGAGCTTCTTAATAAATACATGAGTGAGTATCTCATGGAGGAGCAAGTCGTGGATGAGGAAATGCTTAATATTCAACGATAAGGCATGCCAGTGAAGCTTATGGATCATCAAATTTTTTTCAAATGTGGTTATGAAATTCTATTAAATATACAATATGGGCCTTAGGTCATTCTTGAGGTTGACATAGTATTATAATTAATACATTCAATAGGGTTCCTTTCATATTGAACAAGAAAAAGGGGCACTGAGAAGCTCTGATCGTAGAGCTTGGCGGTCTTGATTATGCCAAAATAGGGGCCAACATGATAGACATGGAAGGGAACAAATTTGATGTGCCTAGTGCCACTGGTGAGGGCCCCGGTTACAGATATTTTGGGGTTGCAGAATTCCTCCCCAGCCTCAAAGAGCTACTCAATAACCACCCTCTAGGCAAAGAAGAGGAGATCTAGGTATGATATTTACAAGTGAATTGATGCCAATTTATATTATGGATATAGGAATGATGAGGATGGTATCTTGGAGAAATTCAAGCAACCCACGAAGGAGGAGATGTGATCCAGAGTTATAAGGGAGTGGTAAAGGATCGATTCTGTGTGCTAAATTATCAAAGGCACAGAAGAGTGACCTCAATTTTTTACTCATCAAAGAAAAACCTCTACAAAATTTAACTACGGAGGTTTCCATACATAGCTTGTGAATTAAATTATTTTTCTTTTGGTTGTTTTTTTTTCTTGCTCCACTCATCATCGTCATCGTCTTTGATTTACACAAAATTATTTTTAGACACACACACAAAATACACATACACACATATATAGATAAAAAAAAATTGAAATTATAAAACACACATATATATAGATAAAAAATTGAAATTATAAAACACACATATATATAACTATTTTGTATTTATAAAAAAATGAAATTAATTTATGTGATGCAGGAGCATCGTAAGAAACCAACCAAGCAAGCAACGTAAAAGGTGGAAGACAGCTGGAAGACCTCCAATGCATGTTTTTGAAATGTTTTTGAAGCATTAATGTAATGGTTAAAGGGAAGCGTACTTGCATATTGTAAACAAATCATGAGTGATTCACTCTCGTCTGTAGAAGGTAGAGGCATTTATGCATAGTTAATGAAAGTAGGTAGGTTTGAATTAGAGATTAGACAGTTTAGAAGAACATGAGGGAAAACGGATATAGAAACCCTTGTCTTTGTATTATGATATTCAATTAGATCATTGTAACATTAGCATAGAGCAGAAGAAGAGAGATGTAGAAGAGAGCTATAGAGAAGAACCCATGTACAGAAACAACTGAGTTAATATATGAAGCTTTGACTCAACTTTCATGGTTTTATGATGCTTACTGTTTACATTTACTGAATGGTATGCTTATAGTTGTTTTATTCTCTATGTTATGCATTAGTTGTGATGCTATGTTGTGTATGTAGGATTTCATATTAAATGTTTGAAGTCTGAGAGAAGAAAGAGAATGAGTTTCAATTGTTTCTCTTCCTGAGAGAGAATTTCCTGCAAGGAGTGCAGTGAAACGTCTGCAAGGAGTGCGTTGACAAAGTTCAGATATTATCCCTGAAAGATCAGGAGGGATATCGTTGTTCTCATTCCAACAGAAGTGCAAGTGAAGCACAGAAGCCGTGCAAGGTGTGCGCAGGCTGGTTGAAAGATAGAACTTATCAACCAAGGGGAGAGTTAAAGGACTGCTATGGAAGAAAGTGCATAGAGTCAAAAGATCAAATACCCAAGAGTATTTGACAGTTTGCCACAAGGTGTGTGAGCAGGAACCCTTTTGAGACTTGAGTTGTAAGAGAAAGCTCAGGAGGGTCAGCACCTTTGAAAGTATCCAAAGGGAGACAGAGATTTAAAACATCTCGCAAAGGTCAAGTTCCAGTGAAAGAACATTGGTTTATTTCGCAGAAGTTGTCAAGGAGGAACGAGTGGTCGAAATTCTCTATGGAGAATTCACGAAATAGTGAGGACCGTAGGATCTAGGAGAGTTGAAGAGAAGTTAAGCGTTGGGTCGAAAGGAGACTTATTAGTCGTTGACCCTGTGGAAAGTTCCATTTTGAGATTCGGGGTTTATAAGTGATAGAGGGACAGAAATTGGAGGTTCATTCAAGTCCTGAAAGCCGAAAATCTTGAGTGAAATGGAGCAAGAATCTGCATCAGAAATAGAGGACAGTGGGAAAGATAGGTGGCATACTCGTCGCCAGGCGGAGTCAAAACTTCGTTGACTATTTTGGGGTTCTGTAGGTTGGACAGCTGAAAAACCTTGCATCAGGATTCGCAAAGACACGATGTATGAGACTTTGAATCGGCGAAAAGGCCCATAGGGGAGCCAACCTTTGCTAAACGCATCGGGGTTCGACATTTTAGCACATTCGAAGACAAGAGATAGAGGTTCCTTGTTTCGGGATTCCTGAAATCATGAAACACGATACGGTTGGGGAGGAAGACGCAGCCAAACATTTCAGTGAATCAACATTTCAGGTTTCGGCAGTAGAGGGCCGAGAAACTCTAGAATAGGGATCACGAAATTGCGAGACCCAAAGTCCCGAATTAGTGAAGGGTGCGACATTATTGTGTCTTAAGGAGATTTGGGTTGGCGCCTGGTGTTTTTTCATGCATGCTCAATTCATAAGGACCTTTGGANCAACATTTCAGGTTTCGGCAGTAGAGGGCCGAGAAACTCTAGAATAGGGATCACGAAATTGCGAGACCCAAAGTCCCGAATTAGTGAAGGGTGCGACATTATTGTGTCTTAAGGAGATTTGGGTTGGCGCCTGGTGTTTGTTCATGCATGCTCAATTCATAAGGACCTTTGGATACATTGTGAGTGTATATGAGATATTCCTCGAGGGGAAATCAAAGAGTCAATCTGACTCAAGGGCAGATTTAGAAAGATCTTGCGCAAACCTCGACCCGAGGGTTCGGGGGTCTGCACCAGAAGTGGTATCAGAGCACATAAAAAGTTCTTTGATTTCTGTAGCAGAGAAAGGAGGAACATTTCTCAGCCATGCCACCGAGAAGAAGATATAGGCCCATGTCAATGCATGATCCAACAGTGGAAAGAGAAATGCGTGAACTACATGCTAGGCTTGATTCCATGGAGACAGCATAGAGGCACACAGTTAATGCTGGGGATATCAGCGAAGATGAAATTGAAAATGAAGTTGTACATGAAGGAGAAGAAGTGGCAGTCAAAGATGTTGCAGATGAACACCTATTCAGGTTTGTTGCAAGGATAGGTGCCAGAGCAAAGATGGAGATTCCCATGTATGAGGGAAACTTAGATGTTGAAGAGCTTCTAGACTGGATTAGAACTCTGGATAAATACTTTGACTATGAGGATGTCGAAGAAGACAAGAAGGTCAAACATGTCGTCACTAGACTTAAAGGGCATGCAGCACTATGGTGGGATGAACTACAGGCTGACAGAGGCTGCAAGTGCAAGCAGAAAATCAAGAGTTGGGATAGAATGGTTGTGAAGATGAAAGCCAAATTCATACCCAAGGACTATCAAATCACTCTGTTTTAGAGAATGCAAAATTTGAGATGGAAGCTTATGTCAGTGAAAGAATACATTGAAGAGTTCTACAAGATAAACATCAGAGAAGGTCATCGGGAAAGTGACGATGAAAAGGTGTCCAGGTACATGAATGGTCTGTGATATGACATTCAGGATGAGATGAGCATGATGATCATTCAGAATGTAGAAGATGCTTATCAGATGGATCTGAAAGCTAAAGAGAAGCTGAGCCGAAAGCAAGGTCAAAGAGGTCAAGGTAGAAGTCAAGATAGAGGCAAAACAATTTCCCAAGATAGAACTCGGAAATCTAAAGAAGAGGGGAAGAAACCTCAAACCCAAACTGAGAGAGGGGGAAGCTCACAGAGAGGGCAGTATGTTGATAGAAATACTTTTCCTCGTACCAGAGGAAGAGGAAGAGGTAGAGGTGGTGAAGTGAAATTTTTTTTCTATGGGAAAACCGGACATAAATATTATGAGTGTCCAGATAGAAAGAAAGAAGGTGGTGAAACTCAAATTGCTGAAGCACAAGGACAGAATGTTGAGGCAGAAGATGTTGAGGGCAGAAGATCCTTAATGATGAGGAAAGTTCTCTTGAAGCTAGAGAAAGAGGTAGAGAACCCAACCCAAAGGAACAGTTTGTTTCATACTGCTTGTAAGACCAAAGATAGGGTATGTAAGGTCATAGTGGATAGTGGTATCACATACAATCTCGTTTCTACAGACATGGTAGAAAAGCTGGAGCTGGAGACTGTTGAACATCCAAGCCCATATAGAGTTTTGTGGCTACAAAAAGGACATCAGGTAAATGTCACTAAACAATGTTTAGTTGAATTTAAAATAGGAGGATATAAGGATGAAATATTGTGTGATGTCATTCCCATGGATCTTTGTCATCTATTGTTGGGTAGACCATGGAAATATGATAGGAATGTGGTTCATGATTGGAGAAAGAACACATACACCCTGGAGAAGAATGGGAGGACACACATGTTGTTGTCGATTAAGGATAAAGAAGTAAAAACATAAATGTGCAACATTGTACTTCTCATGAGTGGGAAGGAACTTCTTAAGGAGGTTAAGACGAAGGAAGACACACAATTTATTGTGGTCAGGAAGCCTAGAATTGTTTTGACTAGTAAAAGAGTGGATGATTTATCGGAGGAAATCCAGGAGTTGCTGGAAGAGTTCGCTGATATAGTAGTGGATAAACTACCTTGTCCGTTCCCACCGATCAGGAGTATAATCCATCACATTGATCTTATACCTGGAGCCAGTTTACCAAACAAAGCAGCGTATAGATTGATGCCGTAGGAGAATGAAGAAGTTAAGAGACAAGTTCAAGACTTAATGGACAAAGGATTGATTAGGGAAAGCTTGAGTCCATGTGATGTTCCAACAGTGCTCAGCCCAAAGAAAGATGGAGGTTGGAGGATGTGTACAGACTCAAGGGAAATCAATAAGATTACCATCAGATATAGATTTCAATTGCCAAGGATGGACGATTTGATGGATTGATTGAGTGGAACAAGATTTTTTTCAAAAATTGATTTGAAAAGCGAGTATCATCAGATTCGTATGAGAGAAGATGATGAATGGAAGACGACATTCAAGACGAATGAAGGGTTGTATGAATGGCTTGTCATGCCATTTGGTTTAACAAATGCACCCAGTACTTTCATGAGGTTGATGAAAGAAGTTCTGAAGGATTTCATTGGGAAATTCGTCATCGTATATCTTGATGATATATTGATTTTCAGCAAGACAGAAGCAGAGCACTTGAAGCATTTAGCTGTAGTGATGAAGAGATTACAGCAAGAGAAATTGCTAATAAATATGAAGAAATCATCATTTATGAGGACAGAAATCATTTATTTGGGTTTTTTTATCTTTGCGAATGAGTTGAAAATGGATCCGGATAAGGTAGAGGCGATTAAGAATTGGCCATCACCGAAAAGTGTGTTTGAAGTTCGAAGCTTCCATGGTTTATCTAGTTTCTACAGGAAATTCATCCAAAATTTTAGTTGGATTAGTGCACCGATGATGGACACGGTGAAGAAAAGACACAAATATTTTCATTAGACATAATAAGAAGAGAAGAGCTTCAATCTGCTGAAGAAGAAGATCACTAAGCAACCGATTTTGGTTTTTCTAGATTTTAACAAAACATTTCAGGTCAAGTATGACGTGAGTGGGTTTGAAATTGGAGCAGTCTTGAGCCAAGACGATAGACTGATTGCTTACTTCAGTGAAAAATTGAATGAAGCAAAGGTCAAATACTCAACATATGACAAGGAATTATATGCTATCATACAAGCATTGAAGAAATGGATACATTATTTGGTTCCTAAGGAGTTTGTTTTGTACAGCGATAATCACACTTTGCAATTTGTGACTCAACAAGAGAAGTTGAACCAAAAACATGCTAAATGGGTTGAATTCATGCAAAATTGTACTTTTGTGATTAAGCATATTTATGGAACTGCTAACAAAGTTGTTGATGCTTTCAGCGGGAAATGTTTGCTTATGCAGGAATTCATAGTCAAAACTTTGGGTTTTGATAACCTCAAAGAAATGTACAGGGATGACCCAAATTTCAAGGAGGCGTATGAGGCATCTGAGAATCCAGTTCTCAGAGACAGAAGCTAATGGGCTGAGTATATGATCTAGGATGGATTATTATTCAGGGGAAATCAGTTATGTATTTCAAAATGCTCCATGAGGGAGAACCTGCTGAAGGAAAAACGCAGTGGAGGATTGGTCGGACATTTTGGTCATGACAAAACGTTCTCAAAGTTGAATGGCGCATATTTTTGGCCAGGGATGAGGACATATGTTAAAAAATTTGTGGACAGATGTAGGATTTGTTAGCACACAAAGGGGAAAAGGCAGAACACAGGGTTATACCAGCCATTACCCATACCTGATAGGTCGTGGGATGCAGTGAGCATGGATTTCATATTGGGACTGCCAAGAACACAGAGAAGCTATGATTCAATCTTTGTGGTAGTTGATAGATTTTCCAAGATGGCACATTTCATACCATGCCAGAAAACCAACGACGCAACTCATATTTCGAACCTATTTTTCAAAGAAGTCATCAGACTTCATGGCTTGCCAAGGAGTATAGTTTCAGATCGAGATACCAAGTTCGTGGGACATTTCTGGAGGACTTTATGGAAGAATCTAGGGACAAGTTTGTCTTTTAGCTCAGCTTATCATCCTCATATGGATGGTCAGATAGAAGTTGTAAACAGAAGCTTGGGAGATTTACTAAGGAGCCTAGTGACTGAACACCACAGTCAGTGGGATCATATTCTGCCACAGGCGGAATTTGCTTACAACGACTCATCCAACAGAAGCACAGGGCAGAGTCCATTCCAGATCGTATATGGAATGTAGCCAAGGGGAGTTTCTGAATTGAAAGATTCGGAATAGAATGAATTCAGAAGTGCTAGTGCAGAGGAATTTGCAGAATCAATGAAGGAGCTTCACAACCAAATTAAGGAGTGATTGTAGAGTTCAAGCCAAGAGTACAAGTGCAGAGCAGATCAACATGGGCGAGAACTTCAATTTGAAGTTGGTGATCTGATTCTTGCACATCTAAGGAAGGAAAGGTTCCCAATGGGAACATACAATAAACTGGAAATGAAAAAGATTGGACCATGCAAGGTCGTGAAGAAATTTGGGGCAAACACCTATGAGATTGAATTACCCTAGGGGATCGAAATTTCATCGATATTCAACATCTCAGATTTGTACCCATACAGAGCTGAAGAAGCAGGAGCAGATAATGAACAGACAGAAGTTCAGTGGAATCATGCCTTTGTGCTCTCTCTCCATGCATCTAAGAAGAAGAAACATGAGCTTCTTAATAAATACATGAGTGAGGATCTCATGGAGGAGCAATTCGTGGATGAGGAAATGCTTAATAGTCAACGATAAGGCATGCCAGTGAAGCTTATGGATCATCAAATTTTTTTCAAATGTGGTTATGAAATTCTATTAAATATACAATATGGGCCTTAGGTCATTCTTGAGGTTGACATAGTATTATAATTAATACATCCACTAGGGTTCCTTTCTTATTGAACAAGAAAAAGGGGCATTGAGAAGCTCTTATCGCAGAGCTTGGCGGTCCTAATTATGCCAAAATAGGGGCCAACATGATAGACATGGAAGGGAACAAAGTTGATGTGCCTAGTTCCACCGGTGAGGGCCTCGGTTACAGATATTTTGGGGTTGCAGAATTCCTCCCCAGCTTCAAAGAGCTACTCAATAACCACCCTCTAAGCAAAGAAGAGGATATCTAGGGATGATATTTACAAGTGAATTGATGCCAATTTATATTATGGATATAGGAATGATGAGGATGGTATCTTGGAGAAATTCAAGCAACCCATGAAGGAGGATATGTGAGCCAGAGTTATAAGGGAGTGGTAAAGGATCGATTCTATGTGCTAAATTATCAGAGGCACAGAAGAGTGACCTCAATTTTTTACTCATCAAAGAAAAACCTCTACAAAATTTAACTGCAGAGGTTTCCATACATAGCTTGTGAATTAAATTATTTTTCTTTTGGTTGTTGTTTTTCTTGCTCCACTCATCATCGTCATCGTCTCTGATTCACACAAAATTATTTTTAGACACACACACAAAAATACACATACACACATATATAGATAAAAAAAAATTGAAATTATAAAACACACACATATATAGATAAAAAAAATTGAAATTATAAAACACACACATATATAACTATTTTGTATTTATAAAAAAATGAAATTAATTTATGTGATGCAAGAGCATCATAAGCAGCCAGCCAAGCAAGCAACGTAAAAGGCGGAAGACAGTTGGAAGACCTCTAGCGCATGTTTTTGAAATGTTTTTGAAGCATTAATGTAATGGTTAAAGGGAAGCGTACTTGCATATTGTAAACAAATCATGAGCAATTCGCTCTCATCTGTAGAAGGTAGAGGCATTTATGCATAGTTAATGAAAGTAGGTAGGTTTGAATTAGAGATTAGAGAGTTTAGAAGAACAGGAGGGAAAACGGATATAGAAACCATCGTCTTTGTATTATGACATTCAATTAGATCATTGTAACATTAGCATAGAGAAGAAGAAGAGAGTTGTAGAAGAGAGCTATATAGAAGAACCCATGTACAGAAACAACTATGTTAATGTATGAAGCTTTGACTCAACTTTCATGGTGTTATGATGCTTATTGTTTACATTTACTAAATGGTATGCTTACAGTTGGTTTATTCTCTCTGTTATGCATTAGTTGTGATGTTATGCTGTGTATGTAGGATTTCATATTAAATGTTTGAAGTCTGAGAGAAGAAAGAGAATGAGTTTCAATTGTTTCTCTTTCTGAGAGAGAATTTCCTGCAAGGAGTGCAATGAAACGTCTGCAAGGAGTACATTGACAAAATTCAGAGATTATCTCTAAAAGCTCAGGAGGGATATCGTTGTTCTCATTCCAACAGAAGTGCAAGTGAAGCACAGAAGTCGTGCAAGGTGTGCGCAGGCTAGTTGAAAGCTAGAACTTATCAATCATGGGGAGAGTTGAAGGACTGTTGTTGTAGAAAGTGCACATAGTCGAAAGATCAAATACCCAGGAGTATTTGATAGTTTGTCGCAAGGTGTGCGAGCAGGAACCCTTTTGAGACTTGAGTTGTAATACAAAGCTCAGGAGGGTCAGAACCTTTGAAAGTATCCAAAGGGAGATGGAGATTGAAAACATCTCACAGAGGTTAAGTTCCAGTGAAAGAACATTGTTTTATTTCGTAGAAGTTGTCCAGAAGGAAATGAGTGGTCGAAATTCTCTGTGGAGAATTCACAAAATAGTGAGGACTGTAGGATCCAGGAGAGTTGCGGAGAAGTTAAGCATTGGGTCGAACAGAGACATATTAGTCGTTGACCCTGTGGAAAGTGTCATTTTGGAATTCGGGGTTTAGAAGTGATAGAGGGATGGAAATCATAGGTTCGTTCAAGTCCCGAAAGCCAAAAATCTTGAGTGACAGGTGGCAAGAATCCACGTCAGAAATAGAGGACAATGGGAAAGACAGGTGGTGTACTCATCGCCAGGTGGAGTCAAAACTTCGTTGACTGTTTCGGGGTTTCGTAGGTTGGAGATCCGGAAACCTTGCATCAGGATTCGCAAAAACACGAAGTCTGAGACTTTGAATCGGCGAAAAGTCCCATAGGGGAGCCATCCTTTGCTGAATGCATCGGGGTTCGGAATTTTGGCACTTTTGAAGACAAGAGATAGAGGTTCCTTGTTCTGGGATTCCTGAAATTGTGAAACATGATATGGATATGGAGGAAGACGCGGCCAAACATTTCGGTGAATCGGCATTTCAAGTTTCGACTGTAGAGGGACGAGAAACTCGACAATAGGGATTATGAAATTGCGAGACCCGAAGTCCCAAATTAGCGAAGGGCATGAAATTATTGTGTCTTAAGGAGATTTGGGTTGGCTCCTGGTGTTTGTTCATGCAGGCTCAATTCATAAGGACCTGTGGATATGCCATGAGTGTATGAGATATTCCCCGAGGGGAAATCAAAGAGTCAATCTGACTCAAGTGCATATTTAGAAATATCCTACGTGGACCTCGATCCGAGAGTTCGAGGGTCTGCACCATTATGTTTGCAAAAAAATGTGGAAAAGTAATTGTTGCTCATACAATAGAGAATATGCATTGTGCCTGGTGTGCTATATCAGAAAAAAAAGCACCAATAAGTGGTGTGGTTAGTATAGCACACTGGTTCTCCATGGTTATTTGAGCATCGATATGTATTTTAGCAGTGCATTGTGTTCTATAATAGATCGACAAATCGGAATCCCACAAGATGGATTACTATGCCATTTTACCTATTTTATATGTGACGCGATTGGTTGTACAGAATGCACTACCTTGTTAAATGTCTTAGGTGGTAAACCAGGTGGTGTGGTGGGTTATAGGTAACACATATATGCTCCACATTCCTTGGAGCGCCGACGTCTTTTAGCAGTGCATTGTCTTTTAAGATGAACTTGTAAATAGGCGCTCTATAAGATACACCACTATGATAAATTGTTAAATATTTGGCCCAATACCACACTGTGAAAAACACTAGTGCGTTGTGTGGACATCGACACACCATTAGGTTAATTTTTTTATGATGGAAACTTGGTGGTGTATTTGGTTAAATGAAACAACTGGGGCTCCATTTTTCTTGAATCACGAGTGTTTTTTTAGTGTTATGTTTTATTTTAGAACGCATTGATAATGAGGGGTCCCATATGACACACTGCTATGCTAAATTGTTAAATATTTTTCCTAGTTCCTTTTTGTACACAACATCAATGCATTTGGTGGACTTTGATGCACCGCCATGATACATTTTCTATGTCAGAAACTAGGTAGTGTGATTGGTTAATGGAACACACCAGTCCTCCATTTGTCTTGGAGCACCAATTTTTTGTTTAATGGTGCATTATATTTTATAATGAAATGATAACGAGGCATCCAAGAAGATGCACCACTATGTTTATCAAACCAATCCCCAATCTTTCCAATTTCCATCATTGCCTTATCTGACATACATGGTGATGGAGCATAAAATATCAATTAAAACAAAGGAATTAGGAAATTTTTGAATATTCTGTGATAATGAAAATGGATAGGAATGAATGTGAGCATCACTCAATTTCCACTGCCAGTTCACGCCTGGGAAGGCATGCACTGTTAAGAACCAAATATCAATATAGCATAGAAAATCCTCAGAAAAAGTACTCAATGCCTTGAAAAAGAGAGAATTTCAGATAATAAGCCTCTTTGAGGGGGCAACCTCCTTTTACCCATCTTAAATGTTCAAGTACAAGATGATTCAAAATGAAAATGTCTCCTTGGTATATATAGAAGACTAGGAGGTATAATTACAACTAATGGCCTAAAGCCGACATAAATAAAATAACATTACTAATATAATATTGTAATGATCCCAAGCCAAATCCTTTCTTGGAATCACTTACTACTACTAATTTATTGAGTTATTAAGTGTATACAAGATTCATCAACACATGGAGATCACAATAAATTCAAGATGTAGAATCACAAGCAAAGATCTGACCTTTTTATTATGAGCAATGTAAGATCAATACAATAGATGGCCGATCTGGCATAAACCTCAGATGGTCGTACAAGAAATAGATATGAGCTGCTACAAAATGCTCCCGCTAATACAAA
>JASDQU010277918.1:0-14889 GCA_032191745.1 Picea mariana | reverse complement strand
AACATAATGGTGTTGCAGAATGGAAGAATCATACAATAATGGAGATGACCATAAGCATGTTGAAAGGCAGGAATCTATCTAATGAATATTGGGATGAAGAAGTAGTTTGTGCAGTATATATATTGAAAAAGAGTCCAACAAATATTGTGAGGGAGATGATTCCTCAACAAGCATGTAGTGGTAAGCATCATGGTGTTTCTCATTTTAAAGTATTTGGTTGCATTACGTATGCATGTGTGCCTAAACAAACAATGAGTAAATTGGATGATAAAAGTGAAAAATGAATTTTTGTTGGTTAAGATGAATAATATAAGGAATATAAGTTGTTTAATGCTATAAGCAAGAAATTCATTGTAAGTAGAGATGTTGTATTCAAAGAGGAATAATCATGGGATGGCAATATAGACAAGACAATTACAGGTACACCAATACTATATGAAGAACAAAGAGAAAAAGGTCAAGGAGAACAATCAAATGAGCAAGGAGGAATACAATCAAGAATTCCACAAGAAAAAAAAGCACAAAGGAAAGTTGAGCAAAGAGAAACATCAAGTCCACAAGTAACTTATGAATCAAATCCTACACTTGAATCATTAAGACCAAGATTAAGAGGAAAAAAGACTAGAAGCTTGCAAGAAATATATGATCAAGGAGATAGGATAGAATTGCTATCCAATTTTTCTCTATTTACTCAAGATCCTATATATTTTAAGGATGCATTTAAGGAAGAACATTGGATTAATGCAATCAATGAAGAAATGGAATCTATCGAAAACAATGATACATGGGATCTAGTTGATTTACCTAAGGAGAAAGAATGCATAGGTGTAAAATGGGTTTATAAAACTAAATATAAGGCAAATGGAGAAGTTGAAAAATATAAGGAAAGATTAGTAGCTAAAGGATTTGAACAAGAATATGGAGTTGATTACAATGAAAAATTTGCACCCGTAGCAAGACTTGACACAATTAGAATGGTACTAGCTATTGCAGCTCAACACAATTGGAAAGTTTATCAAATGGATGTCAAATCAACCTTCTTGAATGGATATTTAGAAGAATAAGTCTATGTGCAACAACCACTCGGATATGACGTAAAAGGACAACAAGCAAGGTTTACAAGTTGAAGAAGACACTTTATGGATTGAAGAAAGCACCGAGAGCATGGTATATCAGGATAGATTCATACATGATAAAAAATGAATTCATAAGAAGCACTAGTGGGCCTACGTTATACACCAAAGTCAATGAACAAGGCCAGATATTGATTGTTTTCCTATATGTTGATGATTTGATCTATATAGGTAATCTCTCTATTGATATGCTTAAATAAACAATTAAGAAGGAATTTGAGATGAAAAACTTGGGGTTAATGAAATATTTTATTTCCATTGAAGTCATACAGAATGATAAGGGAATTTTCGTTTGTCAAAGTAAATATGGAAAAGATGTTTTAAAAAGGTTTAGAATGATAAATTGGAGTCCAATTTCTACACCTATGGAAATTGGCACAAAACTAAGTAGAGAACAAAATGAGATGGAGTTTGATTCAACCATATTCAGAAAATTCGTTGGAAGTTTGATGTATCTCACAACGACTAGGCCAGATATAATGTATGGAGTCAGTTTGATTTCTAGATTCATGGACACACCAAAGAATTCACATTGGCACGCAGGAAAAAGGTTATTAAGATACATTGCTAGACTTATGAATCATGGCAAACTGTATTCTACTTCAAATAATTTGTAGTTGGTTGGATACATAAATAATTATTTTGCAGGGAGTATTGATGACAAAAATAACACATTTGAATATGCATTTCATCTTGGAGCAAGAGTTGTAGCATGGGAATCAAAGAAATAACCGATAGTGAAAATCGCATCAGCAAAAGCAGAGTATGTAGCATGTACATCAACAACATGTCAAGCAGTTTGGTTAGGAAGAATATTGAAGGATATAATGCATAATCAAGAATCATGTTTTTCACAAGAGGACGAAGCATATTAACACTAGATATCACTTCATTCGAGAACTTGTCAACATTGTCGACATTGCAGATAAAAGGAGCAACTTGCAGACATATTTACAAAGGCTTTAGCACAAGACCAATTTGAGTATTTGAGAGAAGCATTGGAAATTGTAAATATTGATGTAATTAGTAGTAGAAATTAAGGGGGAGAGTTGAGAGAATTAATTTCTACCAACCACCATAACTTCCACTAGCTTCCAGACTCTTCCTCCACCAACAATCCACAAACACTTCTAGACATTTCCTGCTCCAAGAACTCTCTGAACTCTCGAGATCCTTCCAAAGTCTCTATAAATAGGAGAAAAATGTATTCGTTTTGATCATCGAGCAATATAACTAGTCTCTGTGTTATTCTCTGTATTTCTTTTTCCTCTTCCCACTTTACGGTGCTCACCGACAACCATGAGGGAAAGTCATGTGGTATTTGAAGTGGGTAGAAGCAAAGGAAAAACACAGAAAATAACAAGAAGAAATATTTGTATTGCTCTATGATCAAAATGATTACATCTGCCTCATATTTATAGAGTCCTTGGAAGGTTCTCTAGAATCCAAAGAGTTCTCAAAGCATGAAATGTATAGAAGCATCGGTTGATTGTCGATGGAGGAAGAGACTGGAAGTCAGTGGAAGTTATGGTGGTTGGTAGAAATTAATTCTTCCAACGCTCACCCCTAATTTCTACTACTAATTACATCAATATTTACAATTCCCAATTCTTCCCTCAAATACCCAAATTGTTCTTGTGCTAAATCCTTGTAAATATGTCTGCAAGTTGCTCCTTTGATCTGCAATGTTGTAGGACGAGTTCTCTGTTGTTGACAAGTTCTAGAATGAAGTGATAGCTAGTATTAATAGGCTTTGTCGTCTTGTGAAAAACATGATTATTTGATAATTCAATGGTGGAGTTGTCACAATAGATTGTAGTAGGATCCTCTTGATTATGCATTAGATTCTTCAATATTTTTTGCATCCAAACTACTTGATATGTTGTTGATGTACCTACTACATACTCTGCTTATGCTGATGAGATTGTCACTATTGGTTGTTTCTTGGATGCCCGTGCTACAACTTCCATTCCAAGATGAAATGCATATACAAATGTGCTCTTTTTTTCATCAATACTCCTTGCAAAATCATTATCTGTGTATCCAACCAGCAGCAAATTATTTGAAGTAGAATACAATATGACATGATTCATAGTTCCTGCAATGTATCTTAATAACCTTTTTCCTTCTTGCCAATGTGAATTATTTGGTTTGTCCATGAATCTAGAAATCAAACTGACTCCATACATTATATCTAGCCTAGTCGTTGTGAGATACATCAAACTTCCAACCAATTTTATGAATATGGTTGAATCAAAATCCATATCATTTTGTTCTCTACTTAGTTTTGTGCGAATTGCCACAGGTGTAGAAACTGGACTGCAATTTATCATTCTAAACCTTTTTAAAACATCTTTTGCATATTTACTTTGTCAAATGAAAATGCCTTTATCATTTTTTGTGACATCAATGCCAAGAAAATATTTCATTAACCCCAAGTCTGTCATTTCAAATTCCTTCTTCATTGTTGATTTAAACATATCAATTGAGAGATTACCTATATAGATCAAATCATCAACATATAGACAAACAATCAAGATCTGACCTTGTTCATTGACCTTGGTGTATAGTGTAGGATCACTAGTACTTCTTATGAATTCATTTTTTTTTCATGTATGAATTTATCCTACTATACCAAGCTCTTAGTTCTTGCTTCAATCCATAAAGTTCCTTCTTCAACCTGTAAACCATGTCTTCTTGTCCTTTTACTTCATATCTCGGTAGTTGTTGCACATAGACTTCTTCTTCTAAATATCCATTCAAGAAGGATGTTTTGACATCCATTTGATAAACTTTCCAATTGTGTTGAGTTGAATTAACTAGTACCATTCTAATTGTGTCAAGTCTTGCTACGGGTGAAAATGTTTCATTGTAATCAACTCCATATTATTGTGCAAATAGTTTAGCTACTAATCTTTCCTTATATTTGTCAACTTCTCCATTTGACTTATATTTAGTTTTATAAACCCATTTCACACCTATGCATTATTTCTGGTTAGGTAAATCAACTAGATCCCATGTATCATTTTTCTTAATAGATTCCATTTATTCATTCATTGCATTAATTCGATGTTCTTCATTAATTACATCCTCAAAATATATAGGATCTTGAGTAAATAGAGAAAAATTGGATTGCAACTCTATCCTATCTCCTTCATCATATATTTCTTGCAAGCTTCTAGTCTTTTTGCCTCTTAATCTTGGTCTTAATGATTCAAGTGTAGGATTTAAGTCATAACTTACTTGTTGACTTGATGTTTCTCCTTTCTCAACTTGCCTTTGTGAGTTTTCTTCATGTGAAATTATTGACGGTATTCCTTCTTTCTCATTTGATTGTTCTCCTTGACCTTTTTCTCTTTGTTATTAATATAGTATTGTTGTACCTATAATTGTCTTGTCTATATTTCCATCCCATGATTCTTCCTCTTTGAATACAACATCTCTACTTACAATGAATTTCTTGGTTATAGGATTAAACAAATTATATGCCTTAGATTGTTGATCATAACCAATGAAAATGCATTTTTCACTTTTATCATCCAATTTACTCCTTGTTTGTTTAGGCACATGTGCATATAAAATATTGCAACCAAATACTTTAAAATGAGAAACACTATGATGCTTACAACTCCATTCTTGTTGAGGAATCATGCCCCTCACAATATTTGTTGGACTCTTGTTCAATATATAAATTGCACAAGCCACTGCTTCTGCCCAATATTCAGTAGATAATTCTTTCCTTTCAACATACTTCTTGTCATCTCCATTATTGTACGATTCTTCCATTCTACAACACAATTATGTTGAGGTGTATAGCTTGTAGTGAATTGTTTCTTTATTCCATGATACCTGCAATACTTCAAAAAGTCATTTGACTTGTATTCTCCTCCTTTACCCGATCTCAATATCTTAATGGATAGGCCACTCTATTTTTCAACCAATGCCTTGAATTCCTTAAACTTGTCAAATGTTTTAGATTTGTGTTTCAGGAAATAAACCCATGTTTTTCTACTATAATCATCAATGAATGTTAGAAAATATATGCTCCCCCCTAATGATGATGTTTTCATTGGACCACATAAGTCTGTATGCACAATTTCTAAAGGTGCCCAAGCTCTATATGTCATTTCTTTTGGAAAGATTTTCCTATTTTGTTTGCCCAAAATGCAACTTTCACATGAACTTATTGGTGCTTTAATAGGTGGTAAACCTCTTACGATTTCATTTATTTGCAACAAGCACAATCCTTTAAAGTTTATATGGCCATACCTCAAGTGCCATATCTATTCTTGATCTGGACTTGATTCCTTGAAACTTGCTCCAATCTTCTCCGTGATTTCACTTTTCAAGTGAAGTGGGAACATTCTATTGTTTGTCATTCTAACTTTGCAATCACCATTTTACTAGGAGGAATATCAAGTATAGTGCATACATTATTCTCAAAAGAAACTCTATAACCCTTTTGAGTAAGTTGCCCCACACTTATGAGATTATGCTTCAAACCAGGTACAAAATAAACATTAGGAATAGTTTTGTTTCTTTGTTATTACATTAATTGCACCTTTTCCCGTGACTTCTACAATGCTATCATTACCTAATTTAATTTGTGATTTAACTGATGTATCTAAATCCTCAAACAAATATTTATTTACAGTGATATGGTTACTACAACCACTATTAAGAAACCAATTGTTACTTGCATTTTCTTGAGCTACATGACATGTAATAAACAATGTCTCAGAACTACTCTCAGAGAAATTTGCATTCTTCTTTCTTTCTCATATCTGCTTGTTTCTTTTGGCATTCATTTGCAAAGTGACCATATCTTTGATTTGTCATACCTTTGTGATGCCTAATTGTTATTGCTTGCCCTTGAGTTGAAATTTTGATTTCTCCTTCCTCCTAGGTCTTGATTCTTTTTTTCCTCTTTTTGAAAATTAGTTTTTCCTCCGAATCTTCGATTTCCTCTTCCTCTGCCTCTGCCAAATGTCATTTGTGTTTTGAATGCAAGCTACAATGAGGTATTTTCATTCCTATTCAACCCGTCTTCTTAATTTTTCAAGTAGCCAACCAACTCATCCATAGAATATGTAGTCAAATCTTTAGATTCTTCAATTACCACAACAATTGCATCAAATTTGTATGCAAACTTCTTAAAAAAAAATTTATAACCTTCTGATCTGCTATCTCATCACCATTTTTCCTTATTTGATTAACCAAATCCGTAACACGATATTTAAACTAATGTATTGAATCAAAATCTTTCATTTGCAAGTTTTCAAATTCTCTTCTAAGTGCTTGGAGTTTGGCAATTTTTACCACCTATTCAAGCATAAGAGGTGTTTATGGTGAATGCAAGTGTCAATGTGTTTTATTTTCTTGTGAAATACATGATTTTTGGATAGAGCAATTGCTGAGGTATTATCACAGAAGATAGGAGTTGGATCATTTTCTGTATGTGACATATCTTTCAATATTCTTCTCAGCCAAATAGATTGACAAGAAGTTGAGGTAGCAACAACATACTCTGCCTCTGCAGAAGAAATTGATACAATTGGCTACTTCTTTGATTCCCATGATATCAGGTTCGTGCCCAGGTGAAAAACATGCCCTGAGGTGCTTTTTCTGTCATCTAGGCTACCTGCAAAATCACTGTCTGTGTAACCAAAGAGATGATTATCATCATATTAAGTGTATCATAAGCCAAAATTAAGAGTTCCTGCAATATATCTCAGAATCCATTTCGCCATCTTCCAGTGAGATTATTTGGGGGATTCCATGAATCTAGAAACAAGGCTAGCTGCATACATAATATTAGCCCTAGTTGGTGTAAGATACAACAAACTGCCTACTAAACTTTTGTATAGGGTAGGGTCCACTGTAGGGCCTTCATCTTTCTTGCTCAATTTTGTGCCTAGGGGTATAGGGGTTTCTGTTGGATTGCATTCTTCCATGCAGAATCGTTTGATGATGTCTGCTGCATACTTTTTCTAACAGACAAAAATTCCTTTGGTTGATTGATCAACCTCAATCCCCAAAAAATATTTCATTATGCTAAGATCTGTCATCTCAAACTCAAATTGCATGGCATGTTTAAAACTGGTTAACTCAAGATTTCCAGTATAGATCATGTCATCAACATATAAACATACAATCAGAATTTTACCATGCAGATTTGTTTTGGTGTAAAGAGTTGGATCATGTTGGCTTTTGTTGAAACCACTTTTGATCAAGTAAGTGTCAATTCTGTTGTACCAAGCTCTTGGAGCTTGTTTTAAGCCATACAAGGCCTTATTCAACCGATATACTTTGGTTGGCTTCTCTTGGACTTCAAATCCAGGTGGATGATTGACATAAACTTCTTCTTCTAAGAAACCATTCAGGAAAGCTGAATTGACATCCATCTGGTGTACTTTCCATTTGTGTTGGGCTTCTATGGCCAATAGAGTCCTTACAGTGTCTAATCTTGCTACTGGAGCAAAATTTTCACCATAGTCAGTACCTGGTTGTTGTGAGAATCCTTTGGCAACAAGTCTTGCCTTGTGTTTTTCAATTTTCCCTTTTTCATTGAGTTTAGTTTTGTACACCCAGTTGACACCAATACTCTTCTTCTGTCTTGGAAAATCAACAAGATCCCATGTCTTGTTCTTTTCAATGGAGTCAATCTCTTGGTTCATGGCTTGAACCCAATGTGGCTCCTTAACTGCTTCTTTAAAATATGTAGGCGGACATGACATTAATGCAAAAAGATTGTGATGTTCAATGTCATCCAATTGCTGATGGATTTCTCTCAAACTTTGAGTTCTCTGATTTTGAATATCAGAGGATGAGTCTCTGCTTGAAGTTGAGTCATCCTGAGAATTTTCAGATCGTCTTTGTACCTGCAATCTTGGAAGAGCAGGTTGAGGTACTTGCTGTCCTGAATTTTCTGTGTTTTCAGAACTAGGTAGCAATGGATTTTGACTGTCCATTTGCTGATTTTCTGATTCATTCCAGAAATTTTACATCTCTGTTGAGAATTAGTTTTTTTGAGATTGGATTGTAAAGCCTGTAGGCTTTATATGTTTCACTGTATCCAGTGAAGATGCATTTCTCACTTCTATCATCAAGTTTCTTCCTTAATTCAGAAGGTATGTGAGCGTATGCTATGCATCTGAATGTCCTTAAGTGTGCAACATTGAGCTTTGTCCCACTCCATGCTTCTTGAGGGACTTTCATCTTTAGTTTTGTGGTTGGAGATATATTTAGGAGGTAAGTTGAGCATGCTACTACTTCAACCCAAAAAGTATTTGACAAACTTTTCTCTTTGAGTAGGTTTCTTGCCATGTTCATTATTGTTTGATTTTCTCTTTCAGCCACTCCATTCTGTTGTGCAGTATACCTAGTTGTTGTTTGCATGATAATGCCTTAGGATTTGTAGAAATTTGAAAATTCATTGGAGTTGTATTCTTCTCCTACATCTGACCTAAGAGATTTTATATATTTGCCACTCTGTTTTTCAGCTTCTGCTTTGAATTCCTTGAATTTTGCAAAAGTTTCAGACTTCTATCTAAGAAAATAGATCCAGATTTTCCTGCTAAAATCATCAAAAAACGTTAGAAAATAAAAGTACCACCTATGGACCCTGTTTGCATTGGTCCACATAGGTCAGTGTGAACAAGTTTGAGATGTTGTTTGGCTTGAGTGGAGGACTATGGAAAACTAGTTCTCTTATGTTTTCCAAGTATGAAAGACTCACATGGGGAAACTTTCTCTTTGAAGATAGGAAGACATTTGACCATGGAGTGCCTCTGTAGAAGACTTAGACTCTGAAAGAGTAGATGTCCAAATCTTGTATGCCAAACCATAGTTTCATTGGGGATTGATGCACTTTGTGCATATGTTTGGTTTAGATTTGCATTTCTGAGGGTAAGAGGAAACGTCCTATTCCGAGTCGTGGATTTCAGAAATAAATTTTCTACTGGGGGTTTTGTCATATATCCTGCAAGATGCTCCCTCAAAAAGTACCTTATAGCCATGTTCAATGAGCTGTCCTACACTTAGCAGTTTATGTTTCATATCTGGAACATGATAGACATTGTTTATGTCTTTCTTTACATTTTGTTTAGTAAGAATAGGTACAGTTCCTTTTCTTTGAACTTTGACTAAGGAATCATTTTCAAGTGTAATATCAAATGAGATTGAAGAATCAATGCATGAAAGTAAATATTTGTTACCTGTCATGTGATTGCTACATCCACTATCCAACAACTAGAGATCTTTGGGTTGTTCGTCAGACTTGTGGGATGAGAGAAACATACCTCCTGAGGTTTCTCCTATATGATTTGACACATGTGTTTTTCCTGAGAGATGATGTGCTTGCTTCTTCCTGCATTTAGATTCATAGTGCCCATACTTTTTGCAGTAATAGCATTTTATGCTTGATTTTTCATTTGATCTTCTCCCTCTGCCTCTTTGAGGCTGTAAACTCCGATTCTGATTTTGTTTTTTGTGTCCTTAGAAATTTTGATTCGGGTGTTGTTGTTTGTGTCCTTCACTGGAGTGAGGGTTACTAGGATTGCTCCCTCTTCCTTGGTGACCTCTGCTTCTCCCTCTTCCTCTCCCTCTGTTGAAGGAGAATTGCATTTTGGAAGCATTAGAGATTGACTCATCTATGAGATGCAGTCTGGTCTCATGTGTCAACAGGGAACCAATTAGTTCATTTGTTGAAAAACGTGACAGATCCTTGGATTCAAGGATTGTTGTAACAACCATTTCAAATTTCTTTGGTAAACTTCTGAGGACTTTCTCAACAATGCGTTGATTAGGGATGGCTTCACCAGTCAATCTGATCTGGTTCACGATTCCCATGACTCTGGTCATAAATTGATCCACATTTTCAGACTATGTCATTCTTAAAGTCTCGAATTGCGCCCTCAAGGTCTGCAGTTTGACTGTTTTAACACTGTCATTTCCTTGGTAAGTTGTTTTACGGATGTCCCAGGCCTGTTTTGAAGTACCAGCGCCTGTGATTTTTGAGAAAATCGAGTCATCCACTCAATTTTGAATCTAGAATTTTTCTTTATTCTCTCTGTTCCTCTGAGTTACCTGGGGAATTCTTTGTTGGTTTGTCATGGTGGCAAGGGCTGTTGGATCTGGTTCCACATATCCAAGATCCACAGGATCCCAACACTCTTGTGCTTGCAAGAAAGATCTCATCCGAAGAGACCAAAACTCATAATTCTTTCCAAGAAGAATCGGACCTTGAGTTGGTCCTAAATGGCTAGACGTGGCCATCTTTAAAGAATTTTATCAAAACAGAAAGAGAAAATGAATTGTGCGAAAATTTTGTATTTACATGTTTCCTACACATAATTTGCAGTGACTTCGGAACTTCGTGATTCAGTATTTCACGAGTTTCAACTTAGCGACTTCGGCCTCTCGCATTTCGGGAGTTCAAAAATCCTGTATACAAGTCCTTCAATTTCTTGTCTCCCCAGCTCTCAGTCACCGAAATGCCGAAATATCTCGGCGCCTTTCCTTCTCGAATGCCTTTTCGTATTTCACGTTTCAGGACTTTCAATGTTGAGTTGCCCAACTTCTTGTCTCTTGGATGGCCGAAACACCGAATCTTGAAATATCTTGGTGTCTTTCCTTCTCGAACGCCTTTTCGCGATTTCACGTTTCGGGACTTCGCGATGCAAAGTTGCCCAGTCCTCTATCTGTGGGATCCCCGGTATGCCGAAACGCCGAAAATATCCCAGCTCTTATTCTTCCAGAAGATTTTTAGGATTTCGTGATTCGAGACTTTGCAACCCCATTTGCAACCTTCCTTGTCCCTTCGAACTCCCGGAGTCCGAAATGTTGAAATTCCGGTCTATGTGACTATGTCCTCCATGACCACAACCTTCTTTCAAAACTTAGGGGTTTTCAATGCCCAAATACCCTGATTCCTTGTCTTCAGAATTCCTGAAATGTCGAACCCTGCTATGCCAAAATATTGACCCTGTCTTTGTGACCTGACAATACTCCTCCTCTGCTTTCGAGAATTCACGTTTCAGAATTTTGTGAATCTCGTTGCTCAAATTCTTTCCCTCTCATACTCCCAGTATCTGAAATACCGATGTACCTAATTCAGAGATGCTGAAACTCTAATCCTGCGGGAGATCAACGACTATGAGCCTCCCCTAATCTGAAGGCTCAAATCCTTTCAGGATTTTGTGGGTCAAGAGTTCTGAACTCTTACCCTTTGCATTCTCAGTGTGTGAAATGCCAAAATCTGCTTTGCTCGTTCAATCACGACTTTTTCTTTCAAGATTTTGGGAGTCGGGAATTCTTGTCTCACAACTCCTCCCTTCTTGATCTCCCAGTGCCTGAATTCTCGATAGATATAGATCTTCGACACCTGTCCTCCAGGATGGATGGCTCACGATCCTTTTGGGACTTCGTGAGTCAAGAATCCCGAATTCTTGTCCTTTGTGTCCTGAATCGGGAGTTCGTGATGTAATGACTCCTCGATCCTTTGACTCTCTGGCTCCCGAACTCCGAAATGTCGAAATTTGACTGCGATTTCAGAATTTTGTGAATCGAATTTTCTCTTGTGCTCTCCAGAGGACTAAACCTCGTGCACTTTCTCATGGATCCGACGGTTGTCGGTCCTCTGCACTAAATCTGACGGCTGAAAATCTTCTTCCTTTTTTTCACGCTCCTCATCCTTTTTGAACTTGATTCACACCTCAGATCTATTAGCAGGACCGATATTATGGTTGCATCTGTCTATTCTTGGATGCTTTAGCATGTTCTTTGCTATTCTTGCAAAGATTTTCTCCTGAAGCAAGAAATTCGTGAATCTTTCACGAATTGAAATACCTTCACGAATTCTTTAAATCTTTCATGAGTTTGTGAAGATTTCCCAAATTATTTAAACATTTCTGCCTTCTGCAGCAATCTTTCATGAATTTGAAGGAATTTCACGAGATCTTTAAACGATTCTGCCTTATGTAGCTTTGAATCCTCAATATTTTGAGCGTATTGCGCTCTACTTCCTCGTCCGTGCTTTCTTCTATGAGCTTTTGAGAGGAATACGGACAATGGCCTTCTCTCCAGACTATGTGAAGAAGCTCAAATCCTATGCTCTCGTGAACAACGAAAGCTCTATGCTTCTTTGATCTGAAATCGGATCCAAAAGCCTCACAGGGCTTGAAAAATGCTCAAAAATGAAAGTGCTCAGAATCTGACGAAACCAATTCCATTGCATCCATATCGTCTTCCCGATTCCGGCGGTATATTTTCTTTGTCAAACGGGCTCCGTATGAGAAAGTTATCGTGTTCTGATCGAAAGCCTAAACAGGTAAAAAGTCAAAGGTCAATTGGTCAAAAAGTCAACATTGATGACATCAGCATGTTGACTGTGCAAGAGATGATGTGGCACTCTCTGGCTGATGGTGATTGGGCAGGTTCACTGACAAGGTAAACATGTGGCAGGCAACTGGACCAGTCAATAACTGACAAGTGGCATTAATCCGGCAAATGGGGAGATGCCACGTGGCCTAGTCATGGGCAGCCACATGGAACCCAGTCATCAGTTGAAGTGGCATGTTAAAAAAATTGTTTTAGGGTCCATGGGATTTGAACCCATGACCACCACCAAACCCAACACCTTAAGAAATGGTCTTTGCCAATACAACAAATTATTTCTTATGTTGTAAAACCCACATTATAACATATATTGCAAAGTATTGTATGGAGAGAGGCCAGTGCTTAGCCCTTTGGGCTAGTGCTTGGCCATATGAACCCATATGACCCTGTCAAGGGGGCGCATGCTGGGCAAGAGGGGGATTATGCCCAAATCTAACTATAAAGTGGGTTTTATAACCAATTTTTGGGTTTTAATGGTAATTAAGCCTATTTTTAATGGTTTTTGGGAGTTATTGTGTACTTTTGGAGCCTAATTTTTGGGAGGAAGTTGGGGATGAGCAACCAAATTTCCCAGCTATATAAACAAGGCATGTGTGAGTTCATAGAGGCATTCAGAGTAGAATTATCCTGAGGAGAAGCCAAGCAAAGCCATTTTGAGGCAGAGAAGCTTTTGAGGAGGAGACGTTGTCGAATCATTTATGGGAGCTCCGGATGTTCGTTTTGCGTGCCGTTTTCTTTGCATGGTTCTAGAGATCTCGAAGAACATGACCAGATCAGTCTTGTAGCCATTTGGCATTGCAGCGATGTACTTTTGAGCATTTGAACAGAAATAAAGAAGCCTCCCCCACAGAGAAAAAGCCCGGATATGTAGGCAAAGTTGTGCCGAACTCCGTTATCAATCTGTGTGTTATGGTTTGCTGTCTATTATTTCATTTCAGATCTGTATATGTGTATATGGATGTTCCTCATTCTTCACTAAGTTTTCTCAAATGGTTAATTAACGCATGCAAAATTAAAACTCAACCATAAGTCATTAAATGATCGGACGGATCAAGTGGTATCAGAGCTAGTTGACGTTTGGATTTGAGTTGCATGTTAACCAGGGAAAAGCTACAATGTGGTGAAGGTGAGCTTGTTGCAGAGAATACATTAATTGGGTTGAGAAAGAGAGCTTCTCATAGTGAGAAGATGGCATCGGAAGAAGGGATTTTTCAAGATGAGAAAGAGTTCTAGAAAACATTCCTTGCCATGTCGGAGATGGTGGTAGTCTTGTATGAAGATTACTTGGAATGAAAGCAACCAGTTTTGGGTGATTCTTCAAAGGGAAAAAGTGAAGAGGAAAAGGACCATCCTCAAATTCCTCCTTCACCTCCATCAACACCTCCTTCTTCTCCTTCTTCTCCTTCTTCTTCAAGTTCAAGTTCTAAATCTAGTGGAAAGAAAAATGTTCATAAGAATAAACATGAAATGCCATTGTTAAAATTTGATGTAAAATTTGAGTTGCCCATATATGATGGTGAAGTGAATGCAGAAAAACTTGATAACTGGATCAGGCAGATGGAGGTATACTGCAGTGTGCAACAGATCAAGGATGAGGCCACACAAATCAAGTTGGCATATTTGAGACTTGCAGGTACAGCTCTTATCTGGTGGCAAAGCAAGATGCAAAAAGGAACACAAAATGTGGGTAATGTATTTCCATCATGGAAGGATTTCATTTATGCACTTAGGAAACAATTCTATCCTTTCGGTTATAAAGAAAAAGCAATAATTGAATGGCAATCTTTAAAGCTAAGAAAAGGACAAACAGTGCAGGAATACACTGATGGATTTAGAAAAATGGCATTAATGTTAGACATTCCTTTGCAAACACAAGAAACCCTTATGAAGTATATAGGAGGTTTGGCTGTGCATATTAGAAACACTGTTTTCATGTTTGGACCCACTAACCTTGATGAGGTTTCTGTTCAAGCTACGTATATTGAAGCAGGGAAGGCAGGTGTGTCAGGGGAATCATCGTCTTCGAGGAAAGAGGACAAGAGGAAAAGGCATGGCAATGGAAAGAATGCAAATGCAATGGCAAAGAAGGAAGGAAATCCCTCTTGCAAGGATTGCAAGAACGAGGGACATGATGAGGACAGATGTTGGCAGTTGCATCCCAAGAAGAGGCCAAAGTGGTTCAAGGAAAAGAAGGGAACGCAAACAGTGGCAACGACATCAAAACCCACAGACTTGGGATCGGATTCAGGTGATGAGTCAAAGATTTCATTGGTTGGTATGACAGGTAAAAATGGTGAAGATATTGATTGTAGAAGCAAGTTGTTTCATATAAGGGTAATCATGCGACACACTAAGATAG
>JASDQU010277916.1:0-14889 GCA_032191745.1 Picea mariana | reverse complement strand
TTCTCTCCTACTGTCCATCTCTTTGTTTCTTTGGAGCTCTGCAGTCTTTCTTCAGATGTCCTTTCTTCCTACAATTCCAGCACTCTATCTTTCCAAGTCTGGATTTGGATCTGCCCTTCCTAGAATTTTTGCGGTTTCCTGAGCCCTTTCCTCTATCCTTTTGTCGTCCCCTGTTCTCCATGTTCAACGCATTTCCTAATGTCTCACCTGTGATTTTCCGTCGCATTTCCTCACTAAGGATAACACCAACAACATCATCAAATTTTAAAGTATTTGAACCAGAGATAGAGTTACTTACAGCCATGACCAAGCCATTCCAGCTTTCTGGCAATGAGCACAAGATTAGAAGAGCCCCAACCTCATCATCAAAGTCTACTTTTACATAAATTAGTTGATTAGTAACCATATTAAATTCATTTAAATGATCTGCAACAGACCCACCTTCTGACATCTTCATATTAAATAATCTCTTCATTAGAAATACCTTATTCGACACCGAGGGTTTTTCATACAATTTGGCCAACCCGTCCATCAAACCCTTCGTTATCTTTTCTTTTGAAATATTGAAAGCCACCGACCCTGCCAGACTCAGCCGTATCGTTCCTAGAGCCTTTCTGTCAAGAATCTCCCATTCTTCATCCTTCACGGCCGTCGACTTCTTTGATACTCCGCTCAATGGTAGGAATAGATCCTTCTGATATAAATAGTCTTCCATCTGCATCTTCCATAACTGGTAGTTTTGGCCGTTAAATTTCTCGACCCTAAACTTTCCATCTTTCGACATTGCTCCCACTCGAACCATGAACCCTCTTTTCCTACGAGTTACCTTATGTTCTGATACCAGTTGTTAGAAAAACAGGATCGCGGAGCAATAAAATAAAACAAATGCAGAAACAAAACACAGAAGACACACAATACAAGAGAGACACAGATTTACGTGGTTCACCCAGTGTGGGCTACGTCCACCAGAGAAATTGCCAGGTCCTTCCTTTATTATTATCTAGCAAATGAAGGGATACAACCTACAACAAAACCCACTGTAACTTACTCTTCTTTCTCTCACAGTCTCCTCTCTCAGAATACAATATTCACCATCAACCATAGTTGCAATACATTTCCCTCATAAAAGAGGGTTGCCTTCTAGGAAAAAAAAAACCCTAACATAATATCTACCGTTAGATCTGCGACCTTATAATGAACGGTCCAGATTTACAATGAAATTACAATATACTTTTAAAAGGTAATTTTTGCTTCGGGGGCTTCGCCCCCAAACCCCCGCTGGGAGCCCGCTTGCCCCCAGACCCCCCAGTCAGGGGGATAGCCCCCCCAGACCCCGCAGAGGGGGTACCCCCCCTCTACACTCCCCCGCGTGGAAGAGTGTACATACTTCTGGGGTGTAAATACTTCATGGGGTATAAACACGGCTGAAATTAAAAGACCTATAAATCAGGAAGATAATCAGTCTCCACAACCAACATAAGATATGTTCTCAATCCCATGCTTTGAGAACAAAGAATTTTAAGGAGGACGACTTGTAAAATACCTAAGGTATATTAGAAACTGTCATAAAGTTATCTTATAGTAATATTAATAGGTTATAATCTACACTTATGTTGTAAATAATGATAAGTCATCGCATTTTCCAAAGAGTATGAATTACCACCCCAATATATATTTATATACATGCCAATGTATCTCAATCCATCAATCCCATATAATATATTTATATTAATAGACATTATTATTTTAATATGAATATTATGGGGTTATCTCTTCATGGATGATGATTTCATAAAGTCAACAGTTAGGTTCACTTCATTTCTTAGTCTCTCTATATTATCCGCAAGTCTTCCCCTCAAAGACTAGGATGAAAACATGACAAATCCAACTGAATACTACCACCCAACATAACACCCTAGTTTCTATATAAAATCATGTCATAATGAGGCACACAAGCTACTACCACACCCACCATAACATACTTTCCAAAAATTTGAACCAATTTGACAACAAGGTCTTAAATTATACCAATCCATCAGATCCTTCTAAAATAAAAAGAAAACAAATATCTATAATATTTGGTGATTTCTAACCCCAAATTTCCCATAATCGGATGCATTAGAGTCAACAACATAGTTATGGACATGCAGGCTTTGAAATTCCAATGTAATAAAAAATGGAGGAGTCTTTTCTTTATTACAATGTAGGTAAGGACTTAGGGCTATACTAGAACATGTAGCTTGAAAATTTATTACACTGGCTTGACGCACTAGTTCTTTAACAATAAGGAATTCATACATTTTCTTCTTATGGCCAAAAAATTTACCTAATTTAAAAATAGGGACATGGATCTCAACTTGTTTAGTTCACATGACAAGTTAAAGGAAGGTGGTGCTACTTGGATGACCTCTGGAAATTTAGTTGGGGTAGTTGGACTGAACAATATAATATCCCCTAGTTATTGAGAAGGAATCCAATGCTTCAAATAAGCAAGAAGTGGTATCTTTGATTGATTAGAAACTCTGGGGTCTACCTGTTTATATTATGGTAGCTGCAGGAGGTATTGACCTCTTCATGTAACCTTTGACGAGACTAGAATATTCTGGGAAGCAAGAGAAACCCTAAAACGTTGGATAATAACACTAGAAGACAAGTTGGCTCAAGAGAATATTTAGTATTAAGTTATTATCCTCCAGAAGAAGAAGTTAGACCAGTCAAGTGAGTTAGAGTAGTATAAATAGGGAGCGCTAGAGATCATTTGTCACTTACACTCTCACAATCGCATAAGGCTAGTGGTGCGCAAGTTTGGAGAGGGAGTGCAGCTGCAATTGCTGCAACTGGGATTTTGGATTTTTGGTTGGACTTTTTCTTGGTTATGGTTTTGGAATTTCTACTTGGTCTTTGGTTATTCTTTCTTGGTGCTCTAGCCTTGGAAAAATTTGCGCTACCCTAGTTATCTATTGGTTTGCTTCCATAATTATTCTATCTGTCAAGGTTATGGTGCTCAGGGGTGGCTGCATGCAGATTGTTGGGTGACAAAATTTCTATATTTTCTATGGAAAAATGAGCACATATATTTATTTATAATAGGTTATGGGCCCACACTATCTTCAGACAGTTTAACCACTGGAAGATAGAACGGGAAGTTATTTGTTAAGCTCGTTATGGCACCAATTACAACTGCAACTAGGTTTTCTATTTATGCAGCTGCAACAAACCCTAACCCATGTGTTCAGGCACTTATGGTGAAGCATTTGACCTAATTCCTTGAAATCCTAGTGCACCCTAGCCTAGTGCACCTCTTGCTACTCTCAACTAACAAAAACGTCAGGTTTGAATTTTTGTTCAAAGTCAAAGTCAAAGGTTGACTTCTAGTCAAATTGATTTTGTGATCAAAGTTGAATTTTTTAGAGTTTCTAGCTTGTTCTAATCGTTGAATCTTCTGATTGAATTTCTAATCTCTTCTTTTCAAGAAGGTATCTAGTTTTAGATTGGAAGACAAGATGGACGATGCTACAAGGTTTCAAAGGTATGCACTTATATATGCTATCTAAGTTATATCATCTAGCAAAACATGATTGTGTTTGTGTTACAACCAATTTTTCCTCACCCCATGCAACTTGCTTGGATGGCCTTTCCATTTCCCTATGCAGACTTGAAGTCCCCTTTTGTACCTTCCAGAGCCAAAAAACACATTTTTCCACATATACGCACCCTATCAGTTACACAACAAGCGTATATGCAAGTTTCTCCACTACAACCCGCGTACATCAGGTTTGGTGCTCAAAATTAAAAATTATGTCGGGTTCCCATGCCATGTCATGAGATCAATGATCCTTGACCTTCCATATACTGGAAACGCTCTGACTCAGCCTTTCAGTTCCATTTGACTGCTATAAATTGAGCCATATCCAATCCTTGAAAAAATATTCAACTTTGAGAGCAAAGACACTCTAGAGAAATTTCACTTCATATTGAGTTTGCATCCCTTTATCCTTGAAAGTATGAACTTCTTGTTTAGCCCCCAAGCTCTTCCTTCTTTGTGATGGAGAACCTCATTAACTCCTTTATATGAGTTTGTCTTTGGTGGAAGAATGAAGTGGTGGAGGTCCAACTGGAGGGACTTAGTTTCTCAGTTCTGATGTGTGTCATTACAGAAGTTTGTCACCTGTATACTTTTGCTGATTATTTTAATAGAAATACTCTTTTCTTGTCCAATTATATCTTGCAAATATTCAAATTATTATTCCATGGGCGTATTTATCATGTATGTTAATGAATTATGCTAATCTATATGCTAACATTATATATTGTCACCATATTCTTGCGTGTCTTGGTTGTTGAGGACAAGTTGCAGGTATAGAGCTTTGTGTTGCGTGCTCAACAATGGTCTTCATCAAACGTCTAGACGAGGTAGGCTCTTGGCCTTGTCTTGTTAGCATTTCATTTATATACCATATTTGGGATTAGAGTTGATTTTTGCATGTCATTCTGTATGTTGTGGTTTACCCCATGCCATCGAGATATTTTCCTCGTAACAAAATTGGCGACCATACTAGGGAATGATCTTATTTTTTGGGGTTTGGAGTGTTTTTCTCCTTGATTTAATCTCTGTTAGCCTGAGTTTCCTTGCCGCCTGATTACTTGACAACCTATTTTTACTTTGCATAGGAGTTTCTTGGCTTAACCCTTGCCATGGAAGTGTTTTACTATATATACATGTTTTTTCCCTTAACAGGCGTGTAGATACGCGAGTTGTCCTCATGTAGGATGTGCACATACACAATTTTTGCTCAAATAGTCGCATACATCAGGTATTTAGTCTTGCTGGATGAGTTTGGCGTTTGCTGGGTGAGTTTGGTTGGTTGTTGAGTCTTCTTGGGTCTCTTTTCTGACTGTTAAGTGCTTACAGAGTGATAGGAAACCTTCTTATTGTTGAATTTTCAGGCAATATTCTTTCTTATCATCTTTTTCATTGGTTTTCCTTGCACATTGGTCTGAGTGTTTGCTTCTTGGTATCCTGCTTGGCTTGTTTCTTTTTGCTTACAGTAGGGTCTGTATGTGAAGTTGTTATTTAGTCCTTTCTTTTTATTTTCTTTATATTGAAAATACAAAAACATTTGCTCATTTTGAATTATGACATTTGCTCTTTTGATTACTTTCATTGATTTTGACACATGTTGAGAGATTGCATTTCATTGAAATTGTAGAGATTGCATTGGAAAGGTTGCATTTAGAAGAATACGATCTCTTTGGAATTCAAGACTAGTGCTTAGCAGTGTTTTTATATTTTCTTCTTTTATATGCCGAGTCGTAATACCATCAATTTCATGATGACACATCTTGAGTAAGAAGAAGCCATTAAAATTAACGTCGATTAATTAAAATTGACTAGAAACTTTTTTATTTTTTAGGGTACACAAACAAATATAGAACATAGGGCCTTGGAATAAGATTTTGTGAGTAAAATTTTCCAAGGATATTAAACTAAACATATGTATATGACCAGGGAGTGGTGGAACCCATTGTGTAATTAGTGAGTTCATGAGGCTCCGCTCACATCGGAGTTAAGCATGAGGTCGCATGAAGTTAGTTGCAGAGATAACACTCTAACATCGTCTTAGCATTAAATATATTTCTGGGGTTCTATTCATATTTGGGGGTCTTGTTAGTACCTTTACCTCCATGAGAGGCAGTGCTTTCAAGATTACGGGCTCTGTTACCTTGCCCATACGGTGGACCAGACTCATGAATATTCGCCTGCGCATTCGCTATATTGTGTAGACTCTAGTTTCTTAACATAGGTAGCCATATAGGTTACTTGCAGTGGTTATTCTGCAGGTATCCTGAGTCAGATAAGGGCTGAAAAACACACAACCTTTATGGAGGATTACCTCTCCAGGGGGATCTAATCGACTGCATTTTTAAGCCCACGAGGGCCCTTATAACTGATTCTGATACCTCCAATTTTTTGAAGGGAGTCTCAGGCCCCTCTTGGGTGAGACATACCTACTCTAGTGAGGGAGGCCCATTTTTAGCCACTATATCATGTTTCAATGCATTGGCCTTTTTTCTTTACTTTGGTGTGCTCTCTAATTATTAGTTTGCCTTACGATTTTGTATTGAGTCATGAGTTTTCATTGATATGGTTAGTGGAGCCCCCATGAATCCCTCAATTAGCGCTACCCAACCCATGTTCTTTGCTCATTCCATGGGGACGAATCCTTTTGTATTTCCGAGTGGTACAACGAATCATGATACTCAGACAATACCTTGGGCCTCTAATCCTTTTTCTTTTTGTATGTGAGACATGTCTTCACACTTTCCATCCTTTGTCTCGTCATCTTATGTGAATCTTAGTTTTGGGTTCGGGGGCTTGATCCTCCTTATTCTCCCTTTTTTTTTTGTGCGAGTCATATCCCTCAACCAAATCTTATGGTAGGAGGTTGGAATCCTCCTTCCTTTGGACCCAATCCTAGCTTCACTTTTCCCAGATCGAGTGCTCAAATGGGTGGTCCTTCAAACTTCTACTTATTACATCCCATCCATCTATCCTTCTTCCACTATGTTGGTTCCTATGAACACTTTTCTCATGAAAAACGTCCTTCTGTCCTCTGGTGTTTCATCAAGGAAGAGTTAGTTTTATAGTATGGGAAGCCCCCTTCACAGAGTTCCTTCATCTGGGGGAAACATATATCCTCACATGAGTAACCCTTGTCATGTTGCTTTCTCTTCACAAGTGGCTTCATCAATGATGATGCCCTTACAAACCTTTATGAATCAATTTGGAGGAGGAAACCATCCTGTCAGATAGGGCCATGGTGTATACCAGAACCCTTCCTGGCCCACAATCTCTCAAAACCAATCTTTCCCGAAACCTTGGTCTCAGATTCTGCAACCAGTCGCTGACAGTCATGTTGGAAGCAAAAGTCCAGTCACTGTGAGTCACACTGCACATACATCACCAACCTCTGCTAGTCATGTTGGGGATTCATGACCAACCTATACTAGTCATGTTGTAGATAGGTCAGCAACCTCTGCAAGTCATGTTGAAGACCAAAAACCAGCCATTGCATGTCATGCTGGGGGAACAACTCTAGTCATTGCGAGTCACACTGCACATACATCACCAACCTCTACTAGTCATGTTGGGGATTCATCATCAACCTATGCTAGTCATGTTGGGGAATCATCACCAACCTCTTCTAGTCAAGTTGGGGATTCATCACCAACCTCTGCTAGTTATGTTGGAGGTTCGTCAACAAATTCTGCAAGTCATATCTAAGACAAGCCACTAAAATCTACAAGTCATGCTGGGAGCATGTCACCAGCCATTGAAAGTCATGCTAGGGGCATTCATACGATTGAGAAGACTGAACATATAGGATGTAATCCCAAGTTCCTTTGTATAATTTTCAAAGGAGATAATCTAACTCGTTTGTGCCCTACTATTGCAGTGGTACGAGAAGCATGGTCCTTGTCTAGTGGACCTTCGGCTTCTGAGTCATCTTTAGTTTTCCAACATCCTAATCCTTATTTGGTTGATACAACGGTTGTGCCGATGCAATCTTCAGTCGAGACCACTCCTATTTTGGGGAGTGATGCATCTCTTCACCATGTTTTCTCCCATCCTGTTCAACCAATGACCTTGTTGATGCAATCTTCAACCGACACCACTCCTATTTTTGGGGGTGATGCGTCTCTAGAACATGTTGTCTCACATCCTATTCAATCAACGATTGAAGAAGTGATCATGCCAATGAAATCTTTGAACGATCCCTCTCTTCTCTTAGAGAGTGACAAATCTAAGGAAGTGACATTTATGATGTAATCTTCGGTCAATCCCACTCTTCTTTTGGGGGGTGATGCGTCTTTCGACATGTCCTTATCATTTGTAGTCCTATACCTTATGAATAAGGGAGCATTCCACTCTCTCTGAGTACGCTCCCTCCAAGTCTTATGATGCTTTCCTTTGATTGGAATGATATTGTAGATGAAAGATCCTTTGCAAGTATTTTATCCTCCTTGGATTGGCAAGTTTTGGGTTCTCCAAAGCCTGTGTTAGCTACCCGTGAGTTGTTGAATTTCGACAAAAGTATTTCATGAGAGCCCTGGCCTCCCCCATGATATGCTACTTAGAACAACATCCTTGAGTCTTAGTTAATCTCTTTTCAAGACTCCTGAAACATGAAAATATTGTTGAGTGAACTTGTCTCTTTTACACTCATTAAAGGGATTTGAAAGGACGTATATTTGGTGTAAGTTTAACCCTTTTTCGGACCAAGTAGAATACTTACGAAAAATGAATAATCTAGTCACCATTGACCAGAAGAGTTCTCTTGGGTATTATTTTATACTTTTTCACAAGGGCTAGGGCATTGCAGCTAGAACAAGAAAAGGTGAACTAGTCACAAGGGTAAATATAATTTCTAAATAGGGATGTAGTTGTACCTTCTACTGCAAAAGTTGGGCCAAACACTGAAGGACTTGTCCAGGCCATGTCACAAGTCATCCTAAAAGAAGGAGAAATCAAAGGGATAAAAGGGAGCATAGCGAAATTGAAGCAAGAGATGCAATCAAAGGATTAAAGGATGAATCAACTTCAAAACGAGAATGGAGCCTTGCAAAAAAGGATAGATAAGTTGAAGATGATATTAAAAGGAAAAGGCCTGTTGCAGGGGGCCAAACATATCATATGGGACTCTGTAGCTGTTGAAGCTGCCAAGTTCAAAGTGTATTTGAATTTCATCAATGATAAAGACAACATGGCCATCAAAGCCAGAAGCAGGTGCACTGTTGTAAATGAGACTTTAGCAAAGCAGCCATCAGTATGGACACAAAATGCCATAAATCTACTCAAATCCATTCATACTGTAGAACTTCAGACTATTGGAGTTAAAGACAAAACTACATTGATCATCTGGGCCAGGAGGGTTATTTCCAAACATAACCTGTTGAAATCAGTTCAAACCAAGGCAACACAGATGGAGCAAAGTATCCAAGAGTTTAATGATCTATTTGAAGAGTTGTTTATCAAAGGCCTCCCACTGTTTTGGGATGGCAAGGGAAAATTATATGATCAGGAAGAATACAATGCTCTCCTCACTCAGTGCAGAATGGATCACTCCAAGTTCTAAGCCCTAGAAGAAAATCTGAAAGAAGCCACATTAGTGGAGCATCTAATGACAAACTTTGAGATTTTGAATTAGTTCAAGACATTCAAACTTGGACTGCTAGTCATGTCATATGCTTCCTGCATTGACCTGGAGATCCTAATCAAAGAAATGATAGATTATGATATCCATTCTGACTTGTAGTGGAAGGAGATAGTATGACCGGGTAAGACAAAGTTCAGTTTTCCAGGGTCCAGTAGATGATGTCCATGTGTCACTGAAGATCACAGATTAGGCGGAAGACCAGAACATAACAAGTGGCAAATAAAGGAGCTAAAATTTCAGAGGAGTTAAAAGCCAGATCATCAAACGTTTTCTTGTTAACCATTGTAATCGGTTCCAATACCGAAACTGTCATTTGTAATTATTATAATCAGTTTCAGAAACTGAAATGTTTCATTTTTAAATCATTGTCGTCGGTTTCAAACCGAAGGGACTCAAAATTGTATAAATAATAGGAGTTCCAAATGTATTAGGGGTTGGAAGAAGTGAAAGGGCACGATTTTAGTTGTTCGTAACTGAAATTGTAATTTTTTGAAGTTGAATTGAATACACATGCATAAGTCTTGAAGTTTCCATGAAAATATTCTAATGGTGGTGATCTGAGTTTTGTCTCCTCTCTTTGTATGTATTTCCTATATTTATGATTTCATTTTCATTGTCTTCTGTTTAAATTGGATAGTCAAAGGCCCATAATTCATCTTGTGATGCTCTTGAATGAATCAATTTAAACTGTGTTAATTTCTTCTTAACTAATTCAGAATTCATTTATTTAATGATTTGATGCAGTTATATGTTTTATCTTCTTTCTGTTAACACTTTGTGAATTTCCTAGAGGTTGTCAGAAAATGTGAAATCTACGGGAGGTAACTTTATCCAACCACTTCGAAGCTGGGATCTAGCCCTACCAGCTTCAGAGAGGGATATCTCTGTATCATTTAGATATGTTTTGAATTTAAAATATTAGGCTAGGTGAATAAAATATGTTTGTTTTGTTTGTTGTCATTTTCGTTGGGTTGGATAAGAGAAATTTACACATCCAATGGGCTATGGGGTCTGTATCATGAAATAAAATCTAAACCAGAAAACGAAGGAACCTTTCACAGGGCGAGATAAAGTAATCGTTTGATTCTTTTAGCAGCAAAAATGAGGAATAGCAGAAAAGGAGCAAATGTCAATTACAACAAAGAAGCAATTAAGAATTTCTTTATCGTAAAATCAGAAGATGAAACACTACAATCTTTTAAATTCAGAAACAAGGTATACAAAGATAAATCCTGCAACGTTCATTACTTTGAAAGATTAGATTTCGAAAACAATGAGATAACTAAGCGAGAATAACATTTAACTTAGAAAGGAAAACATCACTAATGAGTACACACAAGAATCTTGTGGAAATGCCTCTTTGTATTAATGGAAGATCTCTTGAAAAAATATTACAGTCTAGTAGCTCGCAGGGCGTAAAAATCAATCCCCAATACTTTAAAAAGTGAAGTATTTATAACCAAAATTACAAACGATCCTGTCATTAACGATCAAGACGTGGTAAATCTATTTTTAGCTTAACTAACTTAACAAACTACATAAATCTAGGAAACTTTTGATGATGTGTCGAAGTTTCATGCTGTTTTCTAGGTGAACCATTGGTGAAGCCTCTGCACGACCTCATCTGACTGGATAGCTGACTAGACTGGGACAACTCATCGACTACTTGATCAGATTGCAAAGCTCTTCCCATTGAAGATGAATGGGAATGACGAATTTGAGTAACCTTTGGTAGACTTCATCCATCTCTGTGTACTTAGCAAAAGTTGGCTTGATGATGAAGATGTACCGGATCTCATGTTGCATGATGATATCCAACTATAGAGAATATAGGAATGCCTTGCCAGTGATATTGCCTTGTATTCCTGAAAATTTCAAACTATCCTTAGCCACAGTGGCTAATCTCTTTTTGTAATCGGGGAGCGTCATCAATTTGTCATTTATCACTCTCAAACCAGGAAGACCCTTCTTCTGTAGAGCCTCGATCTTGCTGAAAAACCTTTGCACCCCTAGGTCCATAGCCTGAACCTTTTCTTCTAGCTGTAGCATTAGACCTCTCTTGGTCAGGACTCTCTTAAACTCAAGGATGGTCCCTGCTCTATCTTCAATTCTCAAATCTTCCAGCTCCTCTCTGGTTTTAGAATTTAGGAATTTGATGATTTCATTAGCCTCAGTGGGCATCTCTCCCAGTTCTGCTCTAATCTTCTCGATGGATTTTTTACTTCTTTGTACCAATTCATTTTGCTCAAACATAATTTGTATCATTGGCCATATTTCATTCAGAGACTTGGTGATGTCTGTCCAGACACTTTCTTTGACTTCGACTAGTGTTTTGCTTGCCAATGTTTGCTTCCGAAGCTATTGTAACTCTTGTTTGAGCTAGTCTGACACTTGTTTTTCCTTGGAGTAGCTAGTTTGGTAAGAAGATTTGAGTTCTTGGAGGTTCTCAATCTCCTTTTTTAGCCTGCTAATCTCTGTTTCTTGCAGATTCATCTCTTCCATAGATTTAACCAGTTCAATAGTCTTTTCTAGAGACATAAGTGGATTTGCTGATGGAATTTCTGCTAGTGACGCTGTTCTCACTTATGAGAGTGGAACTACACTTAATGGAATGACTTCCATGTGTTTTGACTTCTCTTTCACTTTCACTAATTTCTCCATTTCAACTTCCATTTCCTTCAATTGTGCATTCTGCTCCATGATCAACTTAAGCATCTCATCTTTTTCTCCTTCTGTCTTCGCCATTTTCTTTTCCTGAGAGTCTACTGTTGGTGGCAGCTTCAATTGTTTCGTCAAAGACGCTATGTCGACATTTTTCTTCTTGATCATCTCCTTAACTGATTTCACATTCGAGGAACCATATCCGATCTTGAGGACCAGTTCCTCCAATGTCTTAATCTTGTTATCCTTGGCAAAGGATGATATTTTTTCCAACTTCAACTGCGTCTAGACATTATTCAGAGACACTTGTAACTTGGAGGCAGCAGTGGAAGCATGTGCCAACGTGGAGAAAACCATTTCTCCAGTTTGCTTGTGCAGATCCATTTGATCAGCTGGATGCACATCCTTAGTCTAGAATTCAAAAGTTGCCCTTTTGTAATCAGTGATTACCTTTGGGTCTGGAACCTGTGCTTGGAGAAATTCCATGTGCATTCTGCCCTTCTCAGTGTTGAATGTTGATAGCATTCTGTGTTGTGCAGTCGACGTTTGCTTCCAGAACTAAGCATATGTGTTGCTGGTCAGCGTCTGATTCTTTTTCTTGATCAAATCATATTTCTCGAAGATACTCAACTTTAGTCCCGTTTTGCCTTGTTGGTTGACTGGTGAAGTATCTGTAGGCTTCTTTGGAAATACTGAGGTTATGATCTGCTTCCTAATTGTACTAAGGAGGGATCGATCCACCTCCATCATTGTTGTGGATGGAATTTCCTTTTCTCTAGTCGTGTCAGGAGCCCGAGTGGTTTTYGGCCTCTTTGTGTGCAATCATAACTCCTCAGATGATACTCCAATGACAGAAGGCGAAGTGTCCTTCTTGGGCCTTTTCTCCTTTGGAGCCTGTGGTGTAGTCATCTGTGAACTAGTGACCGAAGGGTCCTATTGTTCTGCCTCATCCAGTGAGTTTGGCTCCCATTCTGTTTGGTTTGAAAACTTCTATACCTCAGGCCTAGATATGTGAACATACGGGATATTCTTATTTTTTATTCTCATCCCAAAAATTATCCCACACGGATCATAGTGCCATGTGAAACTGACAAAAAACTTCATTTCTTTTAGCAGTCTGTTTGCTTCCTCCCTGGAGTGTCGACTGTTGCAGATGAAAGACTTAATCTGCCCTTTGATTTTGAGTTGTTGCTTCTTCTTCAAAGACACAAAATGTATGTCGTCTAAGTTTATCATCTGCCATATGTATTCCAGGGCAAAAATTCTAACAGGTAAGTACTTGGGTAGTTTATATGGGGCCAAATCGCATCAATAGACTTTGATGTCAGTATGATTTTGGTATAGGTACCAATCACTAGTCTTTGTAAGGTCTGAGATATGTAGAATCCTCTGAATTTCATCATTAATTCTGGGTTCGGGTCTGCTGTTGAGCATACTCACCACTGGGTGGTAGAACTGCTCGATGAACTACTTGAATCTGAATTCTGTGGAGTTATGTCTGAGAAGAGAAGTCCATGATGTTATTGCCTCTAGTTTACCATCCTCATCCATCTTCCACATAGAAAAAGAAAATTTGTTYGCTTGGAAGAAAACGAACATGTATGCCAGTATTGCAGAATACCCGAACATACCTTATGTGGTGAAATTTATGAATTGTTCGTGAATKTTGTCCGCCAGGAACGTGCTGTAGTCGAACTGTGTAGTGGGTTTCTCATTGGTGGAGAAAATAGACAAAAATCCCAAAATGGGTTCGTCTACCCATTGATCTAAAAAATAACCAAGCAAGGCGCATAGTGACGTGATGACCTGGTTTCCTTTTATTGAGAACAGRGAGGAAGGATAAGGGGGGTTTGGAGTGGGGAGCTGAGCGGATTGTGGAAGAAAAAGGTCAAAAATTTGAGCTCTTTGAGGAAACAACAACTTCTGGTAGAGCTCTGTGATGATTTCAAGGTTAAAAAGTGAGGTAAAGTTAGCTCGGGATATTTGCATCATTTGGTTGATGGTTTCTGGTGTGATGAGGAAAAGAATTTCCCCAGATGAGGACACAATGGCTCTTTGTTCGAGGATATAATGGGYTTGGCACTTGAGGGCAAATTCTGGGAAGTGGTGAATCTGGGGGAAAAGATACAAGGGTAGGTTGGACTCCCAGAGCCCAATTTCATCACTCTGGTCTAGGAAAACTTCTTTAAGCCATGACTGTAGGTATGCGAAGTCGAAATCGCATCTTGTGTCTACGATTAAGTAGTCTTTGTTAGCTAGAGGAATCCTTTCGAGGTCAACAGAAGGTGGGAGAAAAGGATTCTCCTCACCTTCTGTTCTCTTTGACTTTGGCGCCATCATTGTAACATTACCTACAAATATAACAATGGTTAGCGGGTATGACTGTAGATGTGGGTGGCTAACTGTAATGGAGAGGAAAAAGGGGAAAATTCTCTAGAGTGATGACTGGGTAAATGGCGAGGGAATGAAGGGTGAGGGTAGTTTTGAGTGAACAGATATCCGTTGGGCGCGGGAGATAGGTCAACTGGTTAACGGATAAGTTAGCCAGTAATAAATGGCCAACGGGTCATTTAGAGCGTGAGATGGAAAGTGACAATGACTGAAACATGCGATTGGGTGACGTGGTGGGTATTGATTGGGGGAAAAGACCATGGTGAAGGGACTTTCCATGGGTGAACGAGGGAGAAAGACTGTCAGAGTTATGGGAGGTGACTCTTATGGAAAATGTGTATAATGATGTCATGAGGTGACGAGGTATGTAAGACAGTAATAGGCAGTGGGATTCGAGACCAATGGATTCATGCCACGTATAGATAGGGGGCCCTCCAGAGGAAAATTTCATTCCGGACCTCCCCCAGCATTAAAGGCAGATTGGTTGAGGGGGTCTAAAAAACACCATAAGTTGTTGATTTGCGCGCTTTCTTCTCAACTGCAGATCTGTGTGTGATCTTTAAAACGCATTACAGACCCCCCCCCCCTTCCATTAAAATAAGAAAGGATGGGGGGGGGT